>PVJL010000321.1:0-204268 GCA_004026885.1 Lyroderma lyra | reverse complement strand
AAATCTGACCTCTTTTTCTGTGAATTTTTTTATGATCCCACATGTAAGTAAGGACTATACAGTATTTTTCTTTCTCTGACTTATTGCACTTAGTATAATGCTTTCAAAGTCTATCCTAATTGTCTCAAATGGCAGGATTTCCCTTTTTCTGGATGAGTAGGATTATATGTCTCATCTTCTTTTCCCATTTACCCACCGGTGGACACTTTGGTTGTTTCCGAGTCTTGGCTGTTGTGAATGATGCTGCTATGAACACGGGGTGCAGGTACCTCTTCATAGTGTTTTCATTGCCTTCAGCTAAATCCCTAGAAGAGGAGTTGCTGGGTCATATGGTAATGCTATTTGGATGTTCTGAGGGGCCGCCCACCTGTTTTCCATTGTGGCCGCCCCAATTTACATGCCCACCAACAGCTGGGCTTTCATTTTTAAATCTTTTTCTTTATGGCTCATGCCTTTGAGAGAACTTTAGATCCCAAAAACACCAATTAAAAAAGGGAAGATGGATAATTTTAGAACACTGAAATTTAAATTTTCGGTTGTGCAAAGACACCATTAAAAAAGTGAAGAAATTACTCAGGACCAAAAGAAAGTGTTTGTAATGAATATGGCTGATAAAGTTCTCTCTTCTGTAAATCATGAAGTACCTGTATTTTATCTTTACCTCTTTCCCATCCCCAGAATAACTGCCTCCATCCCCAGAATAACTGCCTGGGTTTCTTCTCTGTGGCCTTCGCACTTCATGCACACGTGTGACATTGAGATGTCATTTTCAACATTGTCTTTTAAACCTACGGCCTTCAGGCTTCTGTCTGAATTCATTAATGTTTTACTAATATTTAAAGCCTATCATTTATTTTATTCTTTGTTTTTAAAAATAGATGAGCACTTTGTTCCCATTACTGAGTTTTTTGTTGCCTTTGATTTTTCGCAGTGCCGAGGGAAAGGTCAGGTTGTGATTGAGCCCACGTCCGTGGCTGCCTTCTGAAGCTAGGATCCATTAGCACTTTTTGTTTTGTGTTGTTTTGTTTTTTCTTTGCCTTCTCAGTGACTTGTAACAGGCCTATTCAAATAGAAGATAAAATATGAATTTTTAAAACATGATGGCAAATAATGAATCTCTCTCTCTCTACAGAACTGTTAGGTTGTACATATAATTGATGCCCGGATTTGCTTAGCCTTTCCCCATGGTTACCGTAACATCATGGGGAATGGCCACGAGTTTCCGACAGTCGGCACGGTATGCATGTGGCAGTCACGTGACACTGTGCTGGGCACCCGCTGTACTTCAGAAAGAAATGTCCATGTTGTTCCTGTGAGCCCCGAGCCGCCACCCGTTAGGCCTCGCTCTCTTCCTCCAGCCCCGCTGAGAACCTGCTTTCTCCAGAGCGCCCCTTTTGCCACGCCCGCGCTAAGTGGGGTTCTCCGTCGCACCCAGTCCTCACACCCAAGCCCCTGGGTTGCACACGCCAGTGCATGTGTGTGCGCCTCTCCCCGGGTATCGGGAAAGTCCTGTGGTTTTACTTGTATAGGCCTCGTACATTTCTCGTTCATTTCTGAGTATTTTGTGTGTATTTTTAACACTGTGAAAAGCTTTTTTTCTTATTTTTTTTTTTAAATTTTACTTTCTAATTATTCCTGATGTATAGGAGAAAACTCAGTTTTTATATTTGCGACTTCCATTAATAGCAGGCCGACTAATTCAACACTCTTAATAATCCAGAGTTTCTATAAGTAATTCCTTTGGAGCATTTCTGTCTAGAACACGCACACACACATGTACACGTGGGGAGGGGGAGAGGGAGGCGGGGGGGAGAGATCGAGCTTTAAATAGTAGATAAACAAACTGATGACATTGATGAAAACATGCTTCAAAATAGCCAGGCCTGTTAGCTTAACAGCTAAGAACCCAAGACTTTAAATTTTTATAAACTGGCTTCCTTTTCTTACGTTCTCAGTATATTTATAAACTATTTTCTCTACTCATCCTGGGAATCCTTTAATAAGTGATGAGGTTTTCTTTTCTGTATTGTCCAGAACTGCCCTTACAGGACATGGTCAGATACTCAGTTCAGCTAGGAGATAGGATGAGCCATTCTAATTCACTGCATCTCCTTCTGTTTTTGTTTTCTCTCTGAAATCCTGGGTCTCGGATTTAATCAGCTGGTACTGCTGTCCTGCCAGCTAGTTTAAATGCGCCCTTGTTGGTCTTGTTCTCTTTCCTGACATTTGGGGGACTTATTTAACCTTTGATCTCACCGAATTTGGAATCTATTAATAAAAGATGCGACCTGTGATATTTATTTTTTAAAAAGTAAAGTTAAAAGGAATTAGCAAATCATACCACCTAAGCAGGAACCAATATGAACTAGTGAAATATTTATGAATGCCATGCCGGAAATGCCCTCTGTATTTATGACTGCCAGGAACCCTCTCTTCCCCACAGTTCTCTAGGGTCCAGTGACCTAGACCTTCACTGACGGTAAATAAAACATAACAGATGCAGGTGAGACATGGTGATGAGCATGCCCCAGAAAGGAGAGCCCCCACGTTACCCTCCGAACCCCGAAGTCCCCAGGCGGGTTGCCGGAACACCTTTCAGGCTCAGGACATGTGCCCGTGTGGATCTGCCTCCAAGTTACACGTTTTTGAAACTTCCTGTTGGATGGGTGCAGTAAACCCGTCCATGCTGCTTGCGCTGCGGCCCGCCTGCGGGCGTGGTCGTGGCCGTCTTACTATACGGAGGCCTTGGGAACCATAGATACCGAATAGAGTGGCTCTCCTATGACCTTCCATGACCCAGACACTGAGCAGCGCGTCCCACGTGAGCACACACGCTGGGTCAGCGTGGCACGCACAGCCCGAGTTCGTGGTCGATGAGCACAGGGAGCTCTATGGCTTCGTACGGGATCCAGCACTGCCTTGGGAGGGCCTGACCTTCGTTTTTTACATTATACCTCCCAATTTATCACACGTACGTCTCTCCGTGCTCTCAGGCTTTGAGAGTGAGGACCCCTGTGCCTCCCCCTTTGTGTCTCCACAGCCCCTTCCCCATGTTTATGGTCAGCAAATGTGGGTTGGTGGAGCAGCTCCTCGGTCTGAATGTGTTATAACCGATTTAAGCAAAGAGTGCTCTTACTTTCATCCTAAGTACCCTCCCAAACACCAGCATAGAAAAGGAAGGCCAGTCTGTCTGTCTGTCTGTCTGTCTGTCTTTCTTTCTTTCTTTACACATTCAGACTAATTCTGAGCACTGTGATATTCATCTTTGGTTTGAAAATGAATTTAATTAAATAGATTTTTTAGAAGATTAATGCTATTGAAGATCTTCTCTGTAAGCATATTTAAGATGCCTTTTCTCATGCGAACACAGTCACCTAGTTGCTTACTTAGCACATTTTCCCAGAAACAGTTTAATCAGGTTATCTGTTGATCTGGTGCCATTTCTTCCCGAACCATGAAGCGTCTCAGCATCAGGACACTTGCAGACTAGCATGAGGAGGTCACAGATTTAAGGTTCACTCCTGATTGTTAACGGGGACGGTATTAAAACCTGAGGAAGTCAAGGAAGTCGTTGGGAAGTAAGTGCAAACCGCAAGGATAACACAGCCACCGGGTTGATTCCTCCACAGGCGAGTGCCTTAGCCCCTTTATTCCTCACGGCCTGGGAGACACAGGAAGGGGACTGATGTGCCCAAGGCGCCCTGTGTGTGTGGGGTCTTCATGGTGGCATCATGTGGCCTCTGCAGATCTGAGTCACTCTCCCATCACGGTCCTCGTCTCTCCCCATGATGGACTGCTCACCCACCCCTGAATTCCCAGTGCTGCCGAGGGCCCTGGCTTCAAGGGACATCGTAAGTCACTTAGCTGAATTCCATGCCATGCCACCACCCAGCGGAGCTCAATACCACTCCCAAGGAAATGGAGGGCTTCCTCTGTTCCTGAAGACCTACAAAAGTAATCCTAAAAGTGCCAACACGAGTACCAAGAGACATTCAGGAGGCATTCCCTGGGACCATGTATGACCATGGATTCAAGACAGTGTGGTATAGAGTCAGGGTCTGCCCAGGTCTCAGATGGGCATCAGATGTGACAATCACCGAATCATTTACTTTCTTCCAGGGGACAGAGAGCAGTGCTGAGGTGGGGGAAGGGGACCTGCTCCTCCTAGGGCGGAGCTCAGAGGGCGGGTGAACAGTCAGGGGCTGCATGCCCCCGGGGTGCCAGTGGCAGCAGACTCCCGTGCTGAGCAGAGCAGCCCCGCCCTTCCTCTGGCCGGCCCCTCGGTGGCTGGTCTGCTGACATCCGGAAGGTAATTGTGAATTCACTGGACATTATTCTTAGATTCTTAGAGAGGCTTTCAAAGCACACAGTAATGAAACGCTGGGCGACTCATTAAGACTTTTATCAAAAGGGCTTTCAGTTTCTTTTCAAAGCTAGAGAAGTAATTGCAGAATCGAGGAGTTTTCATCCAGCTTATCTTTCTCATGTGCTGAAATAGCCTCAGAAGGTATGGACTCGCTCGCGTAAGGTCTGTTCTTTGTGGCACCCACTTTATTTTGTATGAAGAGGGAGGTCAATAATGCCTGTAAAAACTGTTTTAAGCCACTTACTTTCCCCAAACTGTTTTTCACACGTTTTGAAAAGAGAGGCTTCTTCTCATCCAAAATATAGCAGTCATGCTCACATAATGGTTTGAGCTACAAAAACAAACAAACAAATAAAAGATTTTAGGCCAGTGTTCTGCCTTTGCCTAAGTACAGGGGTCACCTGGATATATAACAACGTGGAGCAGCGTTTCTGAAGTGATTTGACACATCCACCTCTTCAAGGATGTCACCCACAGAAAACAGGTCCTGTGTGGGCAGAAACGAACCAGAGTGTCTGTGTGCAATGAAGGCAGTACGACCTGACTGCCTCCCAATTACCTGACCATCCCTTGTGAGAAAATTCACCCTGAACCCCACGTCTCCTGGTGGTGGTCTTGCCCCAGTGGTCCACCGTCTCAACAAGATGACATCCAGACTGAGACTTCCTCAGGATGAGCCTTCGCAGCCCTGTGAGACCACGGCAGCCAACCGGAAGGTTGGTCATCAGTGCATCCTTCGGATTGGTTGATGACCAAATGGACAACCGTCGACAAGAAGAGGGGCTCTACACAAAGTGACCTCTCAGGGTGATCGGGGCCCAAATGCCTAACTGGGCAGGTCACGGTGGTGGGCGCGCCCCAGGCCTGGAACTTCCTTAGGGAACACTGTAAGAGCTAGCCCTGCCCTTGGCCTTGTGCACTGAGATAACACGACTTGGAAACGTTCCAGGTAACCCTCTTCTCCAGCTGCTTGGGAAACCGCCCTCACCGGAGCGCAAGGCCTTGCCGACTGCCCTATCCCTTCTCCCACTCTCCCGTCTTCCCCACCTTCCCTCCCTAATTCCAAACTTGTGAAAGAAACTGCAAAACTGCCCTTCTTAGGAGCATTTGAGATCTTACTTCCTGGCCAAGGTCATCAGTTTCGGTCAAACAAATTCTTTTTAAAATAAAAATTCTCTACAAGTTAAGAAAAGCGGTCTCGTGCGCGCGCGCAGGCCTACATACTGCCTCTTGCCCAGGAAATGCCATTGCCAGTGACGACCGACAGCTCTGGGAATGCCCCCCACAACCAGTCCGAGCAGCCCCGCTTTTCCCAAATGCATTTGACCATGGAACCTTGTCCATGTAACACCGAGTAACACCCCAGTTGGCAGAAACGTGCTCTGAGAAGCCTGACTGAGCCTTCTCCAAAGGAGAGCAAAAAAGTAAATCTCAGAAGTTCTTCTGTTTCTAATAATGAACGAAAAGGTTCACTGCAAAGAGGAGTTTCATCCTGGAGTCAAAGAAGCATTTGCACAAGTGTTAGGGAAGGGGAGAAAAACGGGGTGCACGGGCTGTGAGCTGCACTGGGTCAAAACTCCTGCAGGCCACCACACAGTCACTTGGGGTGCCATTCTCCCCACCAGCAGTGAGAGAAAGTGATGTTATTCTTAGGACTCGCCGAACATTCCAAACCGTGTCTTCTTCCCCCAAGTGATTTCACTGAAATGAACCCCACTTTGCAGATGTAAAAACCTGGAGCACCTGGGCCTCACTGTGTCACAAGAGGGAGCCAGATCGAGGGGCCACTCTCCCTGGTCAGGAGCTGAAGGCCCACTCTGTGGGCCTCGGTCCCCGCATGGCCTCATCTAATAGCCCAGAATTTTGGAGGTGCAGTTGCACAGCATTGGCATTTGGAAGTGTCCAAGTACTGTAATATATGAGTTTTGGAAGAAGATACTAAAATGGTTAAGTCTGTAGTAACTTTGCATTAGAGTTTAGAATTTCAAGAATGCGTTGATCAGTCTCAGTGATTTTTTTGGTGAACTAGGTCTTTATGTAATTTTTGATGAAGTCCATGGGCAAGTCTGTCACTTAGACAACACTTAAATTTGTGAGGTTCTTAACCTGTGTACTTCGGTGGCCATAGCCCGTTCCTAGGGGTCCTCATGGCGTACGGATCATTTTTTTCTCTCCTTTTTGGTTAATGATTTAGGTAAATTCGTGTGTGTGTGTGGAGGGTTTACGTTTGTCATTTTTATTGCTGAAGCGTTTGAGCTTTGAAGGTTTTGCTACTGTGCTGTCATTGGATTTACAGGACGGTCGATCGTTGCTTACGTTCCCCCTTAGAACAAAAGTACTGTTTCATGAAGCGCTGCCCCGATTTCTGCTGTTTCGGCACCAAATTCGTCTGCCGTGGAGGTGGGCACTTCCTTCTTTTTCCTAACGGGACAGGAAGCTGAAAGCTCGGGCCTCTGTGCCCCCTTTCCTTCCGTTATCAATGCAGTGGATGTAGTTCTCACAGATTGTTCGCTTCTTGGCGGTCCTCACCAAGATGTGGAACTTCTTATACACAGAAAACTACGGTACCTTCTCTCCTTCCCTTCCACCTTTCTCCCTTTTTAATTGATTCTGTCCCTTTAAGAGAGAATAACATTCTGGATTTTGCGTTTAATATTTAGTGATCTGATGTTTAACGCTATTTAGTTTCCTGTCCGTTTGGCACTTCGTGGAGTGCACGAGGAGAGCTCGGAATCAGGTTTTCCTCTTGCTGCTCTGCACGTCTCCCTGCTCCGTTCAGTTGGTGAGCAGCTCATCTCCGCGTTGTCAGAGTGCGCTTTGCAGTCACCGCCTCAGCCAAGTCAAGCGCCGATCCTTGAATCTTCGGCCTTCGGTCTGGGCGCTTTAATCACAGTCCGAAGCCTGCGGGAAGGCAAATCTAAAAGGAAGCCAAAGGGCCGTGGGTGGTGTGAGCCCACGGCTGGTCCAGTGGCTCCACGCGGAGAGCGCTTCCTATTTTTTAAGTCATCTCTCTCAGGTTATGTCGTGGGATGCCAGGTTCAGTAGTTTTATGGTAAATTTCTCACTGGATTGAAAGCAGGTCCCGAGATCAGTGCTGTGATGTCCCCGTGGCCTTAGCTCCTCGGAGTGGGAATTCCTCACCAGAAAAGGCCGTGTTTGAGGCTGCTGCCAGAGAGCTGGAAGCTTCTCCTTGTTGGGGTTGAAATAGGGGCCTGTGGGGTTTTCTAATTACATCAGAACATCCACCATCTCTCTTCACAGCGACAGGTCATGATCTAGGCGAACTTTTACTGAATTCTAGTCAACGGACGAGTGTTTTGGAAAACGTCTTCTTTCTTCTAGCTTCCTTTTGTGTGCGTGAGGAATGTCGCTTTCTTATTCTTTCAGCCGGGATTTAGTGACTGCGTTAACATCTGTCGGCTCCCGTCCTTCCGAGTTAAATGGGGTAATAAAACCTGCCGCGCCTCTTCGTGGGCGGCTGCCAAATAGACTCACCACGATAGATGGGGCTTTGGCTGTCACGTGCTCCTGAAACACCAGCCCTTTTGCATTAAGCGGCCGGGTCTGCACGATCGTTATAGATACGAGTGCATCACACGTGGCCATCTGCTCTCGTGGAGGGTAGACCTGGGAACAGGCAGCCCCAGTGCAGTGTGTGAGTGCCATGTCCCACCAGGGGGACGGGTCCTCAATGCCCAGGGTGGGTGAGGGGGACTTCAGAGAACAGGGCACCACAGAACTGAGTCTGGGCGGCTACAGCCACACACACAAGCACAGAGATCTAGGAGTCCAGGTGTGTTCAGGAAACCTACACTTGCGACAGGTGGTTTGACCTGGCTCAGGGGTGTGAGCAAGATCTTACAGGTGATGCTTGAGAAGCACGTGGACCATGTCATTAGAAACATATTATAGATTGTGTTTAACAATATTCGGGCCTGCGTACGGGCCCAGTAATTTTAAACACGCGCACCCCAGCTCCTGCCCTCATGTGTAACGAGGTTTCCTCAGTTCCCAGGCTACTCCACTAGGCTGACTCCCTGAGACTTGTTCTCACCAGGCTGCTTGGAATAGATGACATTTGAAGTTCGGCTTTTTGTATCCCATTTCTTTATCTGCTCATCCAATGGTTCCACTGAAATGTTGTCGCTAAGGTGGCTTTGGTTTCCTAGGCACCATGCCCGTAGTTGCAGTCGTGAACTGCTCAGACTCAAAGAGGAAAGAAAGACTGGTGGTTGGCCTTTGGAGAAGCAGAGGTTGATGCTAATGACCCAAGAGAGGCTATTGAGAACTGAATCTCCATCAAATTGAATTGTACTGTTTAGTCCCCGATTCACAAAAGCACAGGACAAGTTCACTCTGGTTTGAAGATGAAGACTTCTCAATAGACCCAGATCAATAAAATCGTTAATACTTTTGGAACTGTAAGGAGCCTTGGGTATTTTCTAAATCAGTATCCTTGATTTCATAAAAGAGGAAACAAATTAAGGGACTTGCTTAAGGTCACACAACCTTTTAATCCCTATAGATGTAACCACCTGGCTTCTGCTTGAACATTTCCTTCAAGCTTTTTCCTAAAGGTCTAATTCGAAACCAGAGTGAAATGTCGATTCCCTGAGAGGCTTTGACCACAATGTGTGGGAGCCCTATGTTTTTCTGGGACAAAATGAGAACACAGAGAAACATACATTAAACCTGGTTGGTTCCTTAACGTTTTGATCAGAACCACTGGAACTATCATCCTGAGAAACGTTAAGTGGACCAGCTAAAATACTTTAATGCTCTAGAATTTTGTTGTAATAGATAGAGTTTAATGTAACATTTCTTTGCTTTAGCATTGATGTAACCACTGCCGTTTAGACTTCTGTAAGACTAGGAAACACGGAATAGAGGCTCCTTCTGACTTCAGTATGTCACGAACGTGTGATGTAGGTGCCATCTGAGGTCAGTGACCTAAGTAGAAGCCATTGAGGGTGGACCAAAATGAGGTTGATGTGGAAAAGAAATGCAGAAGGAGAAGAAAACAGAGCATCTCCGAGAAGCTCGGCAAGCTGAGGAGAAGGCAAGGCAGGCAAACTAGGGCTTGCGATTTCAAGTAGCAAATTAAGCCCCAAAGGGATCGGTGATATTTTTAGCCCCAACCCTGTAGCATTTCACTTCTTCTAGAATGTGTCTTCTGGAAACTTTCTTTTAAATCTTAACATACTGATTGGGCCTAATTCACATATCATATTATTTCCACTCAGTTTCACAGGAATAATGCTGTCACGCTCTTCATTATACGTTTAAAAATTGTGACATCGGGGAGCAGCAGATTCTGTCCCCGAGTGTTGTAAATGTTCTTTTATTATTAAGACTTCAGTCCTACAAGGTCCCAGAAGCATTCTCCTTGTTCATGCATTAATTGCTGATTCTTCCACAAAAATTCTTACCTAACATGTCACTAGAGATTTATTATAAAAATTAAAAAGAAATAACTTGTACTTAGGAAGATGTATACCATATGAATCATTTTCTTTGGTGAATCTGAAGCTTAGGTTCTACTTAATGCAGAGTCATTTTGCCCAGCATTTTCTTTGCTGTAGTTAACAGATTGGCTCTTTCTTATTGTTGTCATTTTTAACCTGAAGAGAACAAAGTACAATTTTTTTGTTGTTTTTGATCTCTAAATTTGTCAGGGAACACCCATACCGTGGGAGCTGTGTGACACGGCCATGTGACTTAATGGCCCATTGGCTCTCAGCTTACTCAAGAGCACATGATGTGAAGAAAGCACATTCCTTGTAATTAGCAAAGGCTAGCATCACCAATTGCCTTTGTAGGTCTGTGTCACTGCCCGTCTTCCTCTTCAAAAGTCCATCCCCAAAAGTTGTCCTGGAGATTCTCCCAGAACGGAGGCCAAGGGCCAGTTGCCATGACATTAGGGCTGGCACAAGGAGCTCTGAGAGGTGAGTTGAGCTTGGAGGGCAGCTCAGAGGTGAGAGCCCTTGCAGAGAAAGGGTTAGGATGGCCCTCCTTTAAGAAACTGAGCAAAGTGAGATGCCTGGGTGAAAGAGGAAGCAGGATTTGGAGCAGTTTTGACAAAAAGTTACTGTTTTTTTAATATCTACAAATATATTAGCAGTTAGGAAATTAACATTAAACAGAAATAATGTAATTCTGAAATAAAAGATTTTATTAATATAAAGATAATTCCTGTAAAGGTATTAATGATAGTTTAACTTCGAATGAAAACATTATTATACTGTTTTAAAATCTCCATGTCGTTCTGCATTCCTAAGACTTTCCATCAATATAGTTATTTCAAATGTATTTGTCCTTCCTTCTTGGATCTTAGCTGTAATATCCGCTCTAAAGTCTTTGGCAGTTCTAACATCGGTGACATATTAGGATTAGTATCTGCTGATTTGACTTTTACTTGTGAGATGAGATTTTTCCCTTAGTGTGCCGAGGCATTTGGGATTGATTCTTGGACGTTCTGAGTATTATGTTATAGGATCCTGAGTCTTGTTTAAATCCTAGAGAGAATGTTGATTGTTGGCTTCTTTTTCAGCAAGTAATTGATTAGTTATAGACTGCGGGTTTTTAGAATTTTATTCAGTTTATTCTCCTGTATTAAAGATTGTATTAATCATTGTGATGGGCTGAATCATGTCCCTCCAGAATTTATATGTTGAGGTTCTAACTCCCAGTGTCTCAGAATGTGACTGTTTTTGGATATAAAGTCTTTAAAAAGGTAATTAAGGTTGAACGAGGTCTATGGGTGGTCCCTCCTCGAATAGGATTCGTGTCCTCATCTGAGAAGGGGATATGAGGACACAGACACACACAGAGGATAAATCATGTGAAGAACCAGAAGAAGAAGGCCATCTACAGGCCAAAGAGAGAGACTTCAGAAAAGCCAACCCTGCTGACACCTTCATCTCAGAGATCTGGCCTCTAGAACTGTGAGGAAATAAATTTATTATTTCAGCCACCCAGGCTATAGTAGTTATTATACCAGCCCTGGAAAATGACTACACTTAGGCTTGATTTTATTTTGAACTTATTTGATGAAATGAACCTTTAAAATCCACCTTATGAAATTAGTGTCATGACATGCTAAAGGCATAAAACAAAGATACAAACTCATGTTCACATAGGGTACAAGAAGATATTGAATGTGTTTTCTGCGGAGGGTCACTGGAGGGAGCATCGTGAGGGTCTTGCTCATGGTAGTGACAGATAAGCACCCCTTTTTCCATATTGTAAAAGAAATGGATGTTTGGTTCTAAAAAGAGACACGAGGGAATAGACATATATTTGCCTACTTGATTTTTAAATGTCTTTACACTTAAGTATCTTAAGTGATAATATGCATTATACAAAAAAACTGAGAAAACATTTGCAGCATTTGTGTTACAGAGTTGATTTCCTTAATGGATAAAGGAATGTTTTCAAATGAATTTAAAAAAACTGTAATAGGCCAGGGGAGGTGGACCCAACGACTATGGGTGGGGAGCATCTCTCTCTCTCTCTCTCTCTCTCTCTCTCACACACACACACACACACACACACACACACACAGAATAGCCAACAGTGGCAAAGCTTTCGAATACATATAAAACCCAGAGTTGATAAGAACCTGTGCCAATGGACCCTCTCCTACCCTACTCATGACCTTTAAATCAGATCCCATATTTGTAAGTCAATCTGTTAAAATACAGCAATGATCTTCACAGATAGAATGCCCTTTAACCCACCAAAGATGCTTGTTATCATGGATCTTAACACACCAATGGATGTGTGCCCAAATTTAGCTTCCAGAAATGTTCATCACAGTATATTTTATAATGGCAAAACGTGGAAGGAATGAAATATCTGACAGTAAGGGATGGGTCATTTAAATTTAGTTACATTCAGATAAAATACAAAGGCTTTGAAAGTTAATAATACAGGAAATATTTATTTACATTCTTATATGAAAAAAAGTTTCAATTAAAGGAATATTACAATTCCATTTTTGTAATGAAAGCGATTTGCATTGGAAGGATTCACATCAAAATACTAAAATGAATTCTTTTGAATGATGGTATTTAGATTACAGGCGATTTTTAATGTTTTCTTTTGCATTATCTCTTTTTCATGCTTAAAATATATTGTTTTTATAAATTTAATATAATTTATTGAAATATAAGAAAGATGCTTCAGAAACAGCAATGATGTGGTTGCTTTGATTTACAAATGTGAGATGATGTAGAATTTTGAAATGTTCAGTGCTTTCACATTCATTTTTTTAGCAGTTAATGTTTTGCTCTTATTTGTTGCCTTAACTGAAAATTATTTTATATTTTATTGCTAAAATTTAAGACTTCTTGAGTCAGACTAATTGATATTCTGTTGCTGTGCATACCTTTGATTAAAGTCATTTATTTTATATTTACTCTTTTGGCATGAGACTAACTTCTACATACCCAATTATGGATCAGTTAAGAAAATTAAATTTCAACCGTATTTTTACAATCAAATATGTACCATGGACCATCTTTACCAAAATGTTCTATTTTAAAACCTATGCAAAATGAATTCTAACATACTTTAAATATTCAGAGCTATTGGAAAACAAAACTATTTAAATTTATTTGTAAAGATTTTTATCAAAATATTGCTAGCATACAATATTATATTAGTTTAAGGTTTACACCATAGTTATTCAACATTTATATACCTAAACAAGTGATCACTGTGATAAGACCACCAACCGTCTGACACGGGACCACACTGTGACAGTATTAGTGACAATATTCCCTTTACTTTACTTTACTTGCCCATGACTACTTTGTAACAACCAATTTGTACCTCTTAATTTTTCCCCTTTTTCACCCACACCACATCCCCGCATCTGACAACCATTCAAGTGTTGTCTGTAGCTATGAGTTTGTTTCTGTTGTGTTTGCTTATTTTCTTCTTTAGATTTCACATATAAGCAAACTCACATTGCGTCTTTCTCTGCCTCACATACTGTACTCAGCACAGTACCCACCAGGTCCATCGTGCTTCCGCAGATGGCAAGAACCCATTCCCTTCCATGGCCGAGCAGTACTGCCTTTGTATATATGTACCACCTCCTGTTATCCATTCATCCGTGGACAGTCACTCAGGCTGCCTGACACCTGCTGGCTACCGTAAGGTTCAGCTGCTGATAAAGCCTCGAGCAGTGCATGAGTTGGGTGAGGCAGGGTCTCGGGGAGCCACCAGGATGGGACAAGTGTTCACCAGGTCAATGTAGATTCTGGATGGTGCCAGTGCTGAGCCTGGGGCTACTCAGAAAAAGTCTCAGAGCAAATTGAGGACAGCCGTCACCTTTCTTGGACCTGCAGAAACCCAAGACTTGTCCAAGAAGAGTGAAATGTTGGCAGGGTTGGTGGCTCACTGAAAAAGTGCCTCTGGCGTTGGGCGAGTTGCGTGGGGTGGGTTCCCAGGGTGGAGTGTGTGGGGTTCACCAGGCCAACACAGGTTCAGATTTGGCCTCTGGGGGCGGGGGAGGGGTGGGGCTCAACACAGCATCGATGGCACCTGGCTGCATGGGAAAAGGATTCCACACAGGGACAATGGCAACTGTCCCTGAAGTCTTTGCCCTAAAGACATACAACTCAGTTTCTCCCCATGTGTCTCTCACACCCCCGGCCCCAAGTCATTGTGCCGCGGCCAGAGCCCAGGGTGAGTGCCTGCAGTGAGTGAGTCTGTGCACGGGCTCTTTAAGAAGACATCTGGGGTGGGGTTGTGGGGGGAAGGATATCTGGGATTCCAGCCACCTTTGGCCCCACTCTGACAGTCAGAATCCCCACAGTTTTTCACAGCCAGATGTTGTAGGGGCTCCTTTCCCGGTACCAGTACTGGGGAGTCTGGTGTGAGGCTGGGACCCTTCACTGCTCCAGGAGGAACCTCTGCAGCTGGGATATCCCTCCTGATTCTCAGCAGCCACAGCGAGGCTTGGGGCCAGCACGTTTCACATTCCTGCTTCTCCTACCAGTCTCTACGTGACTCCTTTGGATCCTTACTTGTAGAACTTGGGCGCAGCTAGACTTCACGTGGTTCTCCAGGTTGCTTGTTCTGTAATTTCATTGTAATTTTCATGTGGTCACAGGAGGAGGCAAGCACAGTGTTTTCCTACACCACCACCTTAGCCCCTTCCTTAAAACTAACATTTTAAAGATGAATTAACTCTAACATAATATTTTTGTTTTTCAAGAATTAAGAAATACTGAGTCTATTCACGAGGGTGTGTGCATGTGTGTGTGTGTGCCTGGCTGAGTTTGGCACATAGATCTGTCCTCTTTCTATTTACAAAAACAACAAGGAGGCATTATTTGGACTGCAGGACACTGGAATTGACCCCCTGGGTATGGTGCTCTGGGTTAGACCTCATCACCAGAAGTCTGCTTCCCTGAGCACCCTCTGCCTGCCCTCCTAGGGCCCGTGGAAGTGGGGCCAAAAACGTTTTCTTTCTGGCTCACTGTGCAGAACACCAGCCCTCCCAGGAGGCGGGTGGCAGTAACAGAGCTGTCACGGGGCTGCCACAGATGGTTCTGTGCTAAATCTGCAGCCTCCATGTATGCCTCTCTGGGGGACAGATGAGGTGGCTGGAAACCGTGCTCGTGTCACCCCAGAGACTCCCCTTGCAGATTAGTGGGCAGAGGCAGGCCCATTAATTACAGGTGGCAAAGGGCTCCTGTTCCCTCTTTTGCACCTGCATTTCTGGGTTTGCATTTGGAATCAACAGGACAGAAACATGCTAGATGGTTTAGGTGACGCAGGGCTACAAAAAATAAGGAATCTTCTCATGCCACCTTGCAGAAAAGCCTGAAATAGAGTCCAAGAATTCCAAGGGTTCTTGGGTAAATAAAAATAATAGTTGCCATTTTCGAGTTTGCTGTGTGCCAGACAATGTACAAAGAATATTATTCAACATATTATTTTGTTTTAAATGCACTGGAATGCAGTGTTCCTACTTTACAGATCATTAACCTGAGACTCAGCTAGTTTAAGTAACTTGCTAAAGGTCACACAATTTGTGGAAGAAGACAGAAATTAAACCGTTTTATTCACACACACACACAGACACACACACACGCACACACAATCGATATCATTGTGAGGGCTTTCTTAATGAGGGGATTTATTTTAAGCACATCCCCAAGTCTTAAGCAGATTTTGTTTAACAAGCGAACCTATTTAAAATTAGCAGACTATTTTTAGGAAATTTTATGTGCAAATGTGGTTTACCTGAATAAATTTATCTTTACTGAAAACGCAACTTTTTAATGTCATGGCATTTCTCAGCCTATGTCTTCATTAAGAAGTTCCCACATCTCCAGATGCCCAATTTCCTGTCTCATTAATTTGTATTGAAAGTTGTTCTTTTTTCCTTGAGTTCATGAAAGGGGTGTTGTTATCCTCTCTCTTTTTCACAGACTGTCTTGTATTCCCAACACTGCTCAGGCTCTGCAAGCTAGACCAATGGAGCCGTTGACGTGTTCGGGGGTCGCCCAGGAAAGCCACTCTGAGTTGGTGGCACCTTAGGGCAGACCTGTGGGATTAAAGCGATTATATTATGTGAAAGTAAATGGGCATTTTCTATTTTAAGTTAATATCAGATCTATGATTTAAAAAAAGCTAGACAGTCTTTAAACCCTGTGTGCGAAGCTGTGTTCTGTAGGACACATGGCAGTAGATTAGTCCTGTAGTTGGCATATTTCAAAACAACTTTGCCTTCTATTAAAATTTGCAATTCATACACATATGAAGGCTGTCCTAGAGCAATCCGGTCATGCATGCCTCTAAGCTTCCTCGTACGTGGCTGGATACTTCCCGGACAGCCCATGTTTTCGATGTGCACGTAGCTGGGATAAAGGGTTTTCCGACACAGAAGGGGTGTCTGTGGTCTTCACTCGGGGAATAAAGTGAGAGGCTGCGTGTGGCACGTTGCGGGGTGGGGTCACCCAGCCCTGGCTCCCTCACGGCTCCCAGAAAACCTGAGAAACTTCTCAGAGGACCGTCTCCCCAGGTTGTAAGTGCTCTCTAGGTGAGCTGTTTCCCCCTTGACGTATACTTTCTTATAACTAGCAGGTTTCAGATAATAATGAAATGATAATTACAAAGAAGGTAAAACAAAACTCAGAAAATGGAAGGAGTATAGTTTGCCTTCGCAACAGGAGGCAAAGGGCAGCTCGGAGCAGAGAAAGGAAATGCTGGTGGCCAGAAGCAGCTCCGTTTCCATTGCTGACGCGTCTGGGAAGAAGAGGGCAGGAGGAGTGGCCGCTGGGGCGGGGAACGGGGATGAGGCGCCTCGAGGAGCCCCCCTCGGTCCTCAGGAAAGCTGTCCCACTTTCCGCAGCGCTCCCTCAGCCATCTCAGAAACCTGCAGCCACACACAGAAGGCTCCCTGCTGTGTCCCTCCTGCGATCCTGGACGTTCATGTACGTGCACGTCCTGTGCATTGACCGAAGCCATGGGAAGTGAGGATGCTTGTTTTATAACGTGGGCCACTTGGTACCTCGTTTCTTCGCACGAATCTGTTGGGGAGCTGATGGAGAATTTCCAGGGGGAGGAGACCCTCTGGAGTGTTGGCCTGTGGAGTGTCGCGGTGCCGGAGGTCACGCTAAAGGGGAAGTCTCCAGTCAGCTCCCAGCGCCTCTTTACATAGAGTCACAGCTACAGCACCGAATTTCCCCGGCACAGCACTTAGCTCAATGCTCACCTTTTCCGTATGCTGAAATGTTGTCGCGTGTTCCTACTTGCTGCCTGTGTATTTTTGAAAGAGAAATTATTCTCTTTAGCAAGTTTTCTTTGTTTTTGCTTTGTTTTGTGTTGTTGTTGTTGTTCCGACTTATCATTGGGGTATTTTTGCAATCGATGGATGGTTCGTTTCTCTATTTTCTCTGAAGTAACTGGTCTGCATTTGTGCTCTGACGTCACCGTACAGTGTGAGCAGTCTTAAAGCTGGCGACGCCCTTGATGTCCAGGTTTCACACTTGGATGTCAGAGTGCCAGCCTACAGTGCCCGCCGCCCCCCACCCTGCCCCATTCCATCTGCTCCTCGGGGCTGCCTGCAGCGCCAAGCTCCTTGGAGACTCGTCGTGAGAGGCAATGTGTCCTCAGGCACTCTGAGTCCACCTCTGGGCTCTCCTGGTGGGCTGGCTGCCGAGATGGGATGAATGCAGACAGGGCAAGTGAAGACTCCTCATGAGTGGCCCAGATGTAGCTCCTATCAAAACAATAAATTCATCACCTTTTGCTATAACCTTATCCCCTTGGAATGGTGAGCCTTGGGAAAGTTACTTAACCTCTGTGCCTCAGTTTCCTCATCTTTACAATGAGGTAACAGAGTTTCACTTCCCTCGATGGTAGAGTAGTTCCTAGCAGTCGTTCATCCCCGAGAGCACTATAGACTCTGCAGAAAATACAAACAAAACTGTCTGAGGGCGTTGGGGTGACCGAAAAGAAGCAGAGCGAGGTGGCCACTGGCACCGGGAAGAGGAGTGTAGCACCTGTGTGAGTTTTCTGTTGCTAGGGGCCTTTGACCTTAGGGATGACCACAGGCAGCACTTCAGAAGAGCTCTGCAGATTTCCTGGGTTGCACTACCAGTAAGAGGTCGGTGACACTCCGGCGGACGGATTGGGAGGAGGGAAACGCTAGAAACGGAGCCTCAGAGGGAGAGCCCCAGCACTGAATGTGAACTGTACACAGGCCTCAGGCTGCCTTGGGAAATGAGAGGACCAGGACTGCAGCCTAGGTCACCATCGAGAACGAAAGAATGGACCAGAGTGGGCTGCAGCCCACGACACGGGCATTTGGTGATCAGGTCGCATCAGGTAGGGACGGATCGGGTCATCAGTACAGCAGTCCCTCGAATAGTAATGCAAAGGGGTGTCGCTAAGAAGCCAGTGGCATTCACAAGAATAAAAGCTGACCCAAAAAAAAAGAAGAAAGGAGGAAGAGCGGAACACAAAACAGGTGGGACAAACATGGAACAACTAGCAAAACAGGGGACCTAAGTCCACTGATGTTAATAAGTATTCAAATAATTGGAGTAAATACCCTGAAAGGTAACTGTTATCAGAATAGATAAAAAGACCTGGTTACGTGCTGTTTACAAGAAGTGCACTTAAATATAAGGACACACAGGCTAAAGGAAAGAAGGACGAGGGAGACAGCATGTGAACAAGCACTGGAGGGCCAGAATGGCATTACCAGACAGTTCATAATAATCTGGTGACATACAGTCACCAGTATGTATGTATTTCAAATAGTTGAAAATAGAACCAATAGAATTAAAGAGAGTAGAAGACAAATCCCCTCAGAATGAATTGGTGCTAATTAGGGAGAAAATAACATCAATCTTACACAAACCATTTCAAAAAAATAAAAGAAATGGAAAAAGCACTTCTCAACTCATTCTATGAGGCCAGCAGAACCCAGATACCAAAACATAATAAATATATTGGAAAGAAAGAAAATGACCCGTATCCTAATGAATTTATATGCAAAATCTTGACTAAAATTTTAGCAAATTAAATCTACCAGTGTATACCAAGAATAATATATCTTGACCACTTTGGGTTTGTTCCAAGAACGTGTGTTTGGTTTAGCATTTGAAAATTGATCAATTTAGTTTACCATATTTATAGACTAAAGGAGAACAACTATATGAATATTGCAATAAATGGAAAAAGCACTGGGGAATATTCAACACCGTTCTATGATAAAAAAAATCTCTCAGCAATTCAGAAGAGAAGGGAGCACCTTCAAGCCACCAAAGGACACAGATGAGAACCACGCAGCTAACAGTTTACTCTGCGGCCAGATATTGAGACTTCCCCTCTCAGATCTGAAACAAGGCACCTTCGTTCACTTTACTACAGGTCATGCAAGTGAAATGAGGTAAGAAAAAGCAATAAATAGCATAAGACAGAGAGGAACAGGTAAAACTGTGCCTCTCTCTTCACAGAAGCAGCTAATTATTTTCAGTGAAAATCTGAAGGAATCAAACCAATAGAACTAATATGCAGATATGCCGAGGTTGAAGACTACAAAGCCGATACAAAAATCAATTAAATTTTTACATCCCTGGCAGGAAAAAAAATTGACAAAGAAAAGTAAAAGTCTAACCCCCTTTTCAGGTTTGTCAAAAAATATTTAATAATAAATTTCAGAAAAGATATGTGAGAGCTCTAAATTTAAAATTACACAGTTGCTGAAAGACATTTTTAAAAGACCAAAGTAATTGGAACAAAATACTGTGTTCATGGCAGGGGGACCTCAAAATTATTAAAATGTAAATTTTCTCAAGATTGTTGTATATGTTCAATTAATCCCAAGTGTAAATCCAGAAGGCCTTTTGTAGAAATGTATAAGCGGATTATAAAGTTTATATTGAAATGCAAAGGACTTAGGATAGTCAAAGTCATTTTATAAAAGTAGAACAAAGTTAAGTACTTTAGTTAGCTTTCTTCAAGGCAGTGGTGTTGCATAAAAACCAACCCATCCATCAGTGGAACAACATAGTGAGTTCCTGGACAGACCAGGGCGTCAGATTTGGGGCACAGATGCCAAAGCCATCCCATGGGTAAGTGAAGCCTGTTCAACACTGTGCAGAAACGATGGGATACACGTGAGAAAACACCCTCAAACGTTCTGTCTCACCATATAAACAAATAAAATCCAGATGAATCATTCAATTGTAGCTGAAAACAATGTAAAACTAAAACTGTAAAACCTCTAAATGAAAACACAAAAGGACATCTCGTTGGGGCTAAAGTAGAGGAGTTTCTTATGCAGAACCCAGAAAATAATAACCAGAACAAAACAAAGTGCTCGAACATGAGTCAGTAATCAAAGATAGGGAAACATTGTAAACATAGGTCTCACAAAACACTTTTACCCAGAATATAGAAACAACTCCTATAGTTCAATAATATAAAGGAAAATGACCTAGTGAAAAACAGAGGACAGAAGGTGAAGGACAGTCTCCAGGTGTAAAACAAGTGGCCTTGGGGGTATAATGTATATAGCATAGGGACTATGGTCAATAACATGGTAACAACTGTGCATCGTGCCAGGGGGGTACTAGATGAGTCAGGGGGACCGCTCCTGAACTTATACAAATGCCTGACCACTATGCCGTACACCTGAAACTCACATAAAATAACACTGGGTGTCAGCTGTAATTGAAAAATTAAAAAGGGAGGGAGAAGGTGAAATGGTCCACATTTCCAGGTATGGAACCAGTGGGCCTTGGGGATGTAAGTTAGAGCACGGGGTAGATAGTCATAATATCATGATGGTTTTGTCCGGTGTCAGAAGGTTGCTGGAGTTATCATGGTGATTACTTCTTTAGGTATAAAAATGTCGAAGAACTGAGATGTAAATCTGGAACTCACCTAGTGTTGGACGTTGCCTATATTTTTAAATAACAATCTTAAAAAAAAAACCCAAGGGAGTTCCCTGATGGTGTAGTGGCTTAAGGCTTCGGCGTTGGCGCTGTTGGCGTTGCGGCCTGGGTTTGATTCCCAGTCAGGGAACTACCCACATACCAAAAAAGCAAAAAAAAAAAAAAAAAAAAAAAAAACATTATGAGAGCACTCAACCACTGTGGAAGGCGGTGTGGAGGGTCCTCAGAAAATTGGAAATGGAGCTACCATTTGACCCAGCAATCCCCCTTCTGGGGATCTACCCAAAGAACTTGAAAACCTTTGTCCGCAAAGACTTATGTACCCCAATGTTCATCGCAGCGCTGTTCACAGTGGCCAAAACATGGAAACAACCCAAGTGCCCTGCGACAGACGACTGGATAGAGCAGCTGTGGTACATATACACAATGGAATATTACTCAGCTGTAAGAAAAGATGAAATATTGCCATTTGCAACAACATGGATGGACCTGGAGATCATCATGCTGAGTGAGATAAGCCAGACAGAAAAAACAAAGAACTGTATGATCTCACTCATGCGGAATATAAAACTGAAAGCAAAGAAAAAAAGAAATGAACAAACAACCCATGGACACAATCAATAGTTTAATGTTTATTTGGGGACAAGTGGGTTAGGGAGGGGAGAAAGGGGAGGGGGTGGGAGAGGAGTGGGGGAAGCTAAATATAAGGTGATGGAAAGAGAAGTCACATTAGGTGGTGAACTTATTATACATCAAGCTGACAATGCACTGTAGAATTGTATGCCCGAAACCTATGTAATCCTTGCTAACAGATGTCACCCCAATAAGTCTAACAATAAAAATGAATAAAAAAAAAAAACCCAGGAGACAAAAGATCTGAACAGTCATTTCACCAAGGATGACATAAGCAAATGAAAAGGGGCCTCAAATTCCTGCGTCAACGGGGAAATGCACAGGAAGGCCAGAATGGTATAGCACCGCCCACAGACCAAAAGGGCTCAACTTCGAAGAGTGGCAACACTGATTGTTGGCAAGATGGTCGCATGTCCGGCCCCGACGCACTGCTGACCGTCGCCCTGTTGTCTGACGCGGGCTCTGGGGTAAACATGAGGACTCGTTTGGTTGTTTGCCAGCCATGCCCCGTATTTCCAGGGGCTGTAGGACACAGCCGTGATCACAGGCAGCCCTTCCGCATCCGGGGAGAGAAAAACGCGTTAGGCCCGAGAGCGCTTGCCCCCAGGCTCCGCCACCACAGTGCCTGTGTTTTCCTGTCTCCAATCCGATAGCACTAAGACGGGATTTTGAAGGAAAATGATGCACTGATGTTATTTATCTCATTTTCTTTCTTTTTTTTGTGGCAACGCAGCTTTATAAGTTTGGACTGATCTGTAATGAGTTGATAGATGACGTTTCAGGGTTGAGAAAAAATATTCCATTAAATTATTGATGTGGAAATTCCAATCAGACTTGTCGTTTTAAAAGCAGCAGGTTTGAAGGTCTCCGATGAGTGGACAGGCCGTGGTTTTGTCAGCTCCTGTTACACTCAGCCGGCCTTGTCCTCGCTGGCTTCCTGCCCCGGGTCTCCTCAGGGCCGGCCTCCGTGCGGACCAGGCGATTCTAAGTCAGGTCCCAAATTCTGACCAATGTGACAGAAAGCAAATGCACAATTAATTCCATTTTGTCCCATTTCCTACGGGGTTGATTTTGGCAGAGGCAGCCAACTAATAAGCGGCCGCCGATTGGGACCTGGACTGTTCCATGTCCCCAGGGCGGTGTTGAGGTGCCCTCTGGCTGTCTTTAATTTCCCCGGACTCCACAGGCAAGACTGCCGTGGCTGGTTTATCACACCACACACCTGAAGGAACAGCAATCTTAAAATGATGGCAATGGCAGGTGAAGGTAAATAAAAGTCAGTCGAGCTTGTGAGGGGATGGATGTGCAGAATTTATATCGGTGTCTATGTCTACAAATAAATCTCTGTAGATAGATAGGTAATAGATAATAGATAATAGATGATAGATGGGCAGATGATACATGATGTGATACATGATGTGATACATGATATGATATGATATAGATCACTTAGTCCCCAGGTTTACAGGTGAAGACTTTGGGGCTCAAATGTGCAGGAATTACCCAGAGTTTGAAAATCAATGACAGGCGGAGTCAAGATCCAAACCCTCGCCTGCCGAGGCATAGAGCCTTCTCTTCCAGCTGCCCTGTGCCATCTTTCACGTGACTTCATCTCACCCTTTGGGCCTCAGCGTGCCCTGCTCCTTGCCCTGCCGGTGTCCTTCCTCCCGTGTGACCCCCTGAAAATCGCGTGATGCCCCTTCAGCGGCACTAGGCAGTGTCTTTGTTTGGAGCTCTCCAGTTAGCGTCCTCTGTGCCGTGTTGTAAAGTACTTAAATGACACACAGTTTTCATTTTTAATTTAAAAATTTTAGTCTCAGTTTTATTTTTGCTTTAAGTGAAAAGCCTGGAATATGGCAGCTGACAAAAGCCTCCTGGGATGACTTCCTGGATGGGACCTCTCCTCTTAAATTAAGAACAGAAATAGAAGTAGTATTCAGAATGACAGCAATTAATTTAAGTATATTATTCCATTACATGCTATGAGCAAGTGAGGGACAGACATGGAGAAGAAAGAGCAATTAAAGGGGCTATAAATATATGGCCATAGAGGAGGTGATGACATTTAGAGGAAACATCACATAGGGGCGGAGCTTCCAAAGGTCCCATCCTCCCCCTTAAATGGCCATGACAGGTCAGCAGTTGTATTAAATTATCATGGCAGTACTTGTCAATGCAATTGGTCATGGGAAAGAAAAAAACGTTACAAATATCTGAGAAGAATGAGCGATGTAATATTATTATTATTCTCTATTCTCTATTATTGTTATTGAAAATATTGCATCATTACCAGCAGAACCCAAGAGAACCAAGCAGTGCAAGAAGCTGATAAGACTTTCCTGATTTCAGTGATTATCAGTTAGAAAAATTTAATAGAAGAAAGAATCCTATTGGCCACATTTTGAAATGTACAATTTGTCTGAATTAATTCATAAGAAAAATGAGACATAGAAGAAAGCTAAAATTCTTTTCCAGAGAGACATAAAAGCTCCAAGTCAATGGAGGGGTGGGGCTATACTATGTTAGTGGGTGGAAATAGGAAATACTAAACCAAGGTCAGTCCTTAACCAAATTCATTCATGTTAGCACACGCAACATTCCGGATGGACCTTATCAGTGATTGTATTCTCTGCCTGGCTATCATAAACTCGGTGGTTTGAATGACAGAAACTAATTTTTCACAGTTGTGGGCACTGGAACTCTCAGATCAGGATGCCAGCATGGTTGGGGTCTAGGGCTTCTTGCTGTGTCACCACATGGCCTTTTCTTGCGTGCTAGGAGAGAGGAAGAGAAGCTCTGTGGCATCTCTTCTCAAAAGGGCACTCATCCCATCACATCAGTGCTCAGGCATCTTGACCTTGGCTAATCCTGATCTCCTCCCAAAGCACCATCTCCAAATACCAGCACACAGCCTGGTAGGGCATTAGCCTGTGAATTGAGGGGTGACACCAACTTCCATCCCATCACAGGAATTTGACTAAATAAGTATGTATTTTATTTGGAAAAATAAATAGGAAATAATACCCAGTAAGTTTTGCCAATAATGAGTGTAGGCTCAGTAGACAAATGAATGGAATATTACATGGCCGCCACACTTCATCCGTAAGGGGCAGACGATACTTGTGTTTGGCTTTGGGAGCCAACTGTTCATCTTGGTCATAAACAACGAGCTTGCTGTGTTCCAGTAAAACTTTATACACCCAAAGTTGACATTTACATAATTTTCACATCATGAAATATTACACTGCTTGTTTTGTTTTTCTTCCAACCACTTAAAAATGTAAAAACCTCATACTTCGTTCAAGAGTTATACCAAAACCAGCTGTAGACTTGGTGTGACCCATAGGCCGTAGTTTTCCAGTTCTTCAAATATAAAAAAAAAGAGCAAAGAAATAGTAAGGCGCATAAGAAATTGATATGTTATAAAGGGGGTATCACCCACCAGTGAAGATAAGGGGTTTTGGGAAAGAAATGTGGGAAATTGGCTATGTAACTGAGGAAAAAGTCATGTTAGACCATCACCATCCAACAATAACCAAAATAAATTCCAAATGAGGAGGTAAGTGTAAAACTATAAAATGATCAAAATGAAGCAAAATGTAAGTGAAGGTCCAGTTTTGTAGTGAGGAATTCCTTTCTAAGCCTGCAGTGGACCCCCTGTGGGCCCTAAATTCTGCCCCATTTTCCTTGGTGCTCCTTCTCAGTTGTCTTCTGGACGCTTGAGCGTCTGAGAAGGGTTCCCGTCTTGCTCCTCCAGGGCACTGCCAGGAGCTTTCACGGGGTGACATGTGATGCAGCACCCCTGGGGGCCCTCCACACTTCTTATCCCTTACCTGGAGGAAGTACCTCAAATCTGTTAAAACCGTCAAATGAAGTCGGGTTAAATAGGTCCTTCCACACCCGATCACAAAGGTCCTTGGTCGTGTTGCCTCCTTACTGTGCTCACGGGCAGCAGGCACCGTGGCCCGTATGAGAGTAGATGACACTGACAGGCCTGGTGCTCCAGGTGCTGACCTCCCACATCCAGAGGAAGAGTTAGACTCCATCGGCAAAAAGCAAAACCAAAGCTGGTGGGAGCTATTGGAAGTGAGACAAAAGGACATGAGTCATTTGGGGAGTCACCGTATTTCAGCTAAGTACAAAAGACAAAAAGAATGACGATGGAAGAAGAGGCGAAGAAAGGTAGATTGGGGGCACTCGGGAAGGACGGTAGAGTAGCAGAGATTACCCATCGGTACTGGATGTCTCGGAGTTCCGCCACGTCGCTTCCTTTATTCAGAAAATGATGGAAGCTGCCTTCACAGAGGGAGCAGAGGGCAGCGTAAACTGAAGGCGTAACTGCTGCAAAATTACATTGTATTTAAAGGTGGGCTGTCTTTTTTTTAAACTCTGTTTTTGAAAATACTTGTGTAGTCCTGTGCATCGTTCCAGAATCCTTAGGTTCTGTTTATCCAACGGCAAATTTAAAAGATTGGGAATGTTGTGTGTGTTTGGGGTGGGGTGTGGGGGGATAACTTGTTCATTTGAGCACACATAAAGGAAGCAAATTTTTTCCCTCTGAAGATACTTGAATAGTTCAACACAGGGTCGCCTGCCCTTCAGTATCAGAAAAGGTGAAATGATCTATCAGATTATTTTCCAGGGCCATGACGAGATTGCCACCAAATAATGCCACTAAAACGAGAGCTGCAGGTGGGCCGAGTCACCTCAGAGCCTGCCGCGTAAGCGGGGCTGCTTGTTAACAGACACGGAGAACAGTTCAGGGTGGTTTCACTCTGAGCGTTTAAATGTCCGTTTTAATTGTTTGGGGTTCATTTATCTTTTATTATTTATATATTCAGTACTCTTATGTTATTAGGTTTTCCCCATAATTTCTATGTTGATTTTTTTCATACTTCGACATTGTTAACACAAATAGCATTCAAACTGGAAAAAAGGGGTGTTATCAATCCATAGTTTAATGTTATTTGGGGACGAGTAGGGAGGGGAGAGGAGAAGGGGGAGGGGGTGGGAGAGGAGGGAGGGGAAGCTAAATACACGGTGATGGAAAGAGAAGTCATATTAGGTGGTGAGCTTATTATACATCTAGTTGACAATGCACTGTAGAATTGTATGCCCGAAACCTATGTAATCCTTGCTGACAGATGTCATCCCAATAAGTCTAACAATAAAAATGAATTTTAGAAATTTTTAAAAAGGAGTGTTATTCTTTACATCTGTTATCCTTTTTAATTTTAAAGGGAATTTAGAACAAAAGAAATTATTGTTTTCTTGCCGTCTCTAAAATGATGATAGAAGATAAGTTTTGAAATGATTATTTTTTTAAGCTTTTAACAATGGTCGTGTCTACCGACCATTTGCATTTTCTCATCGTTGAAGTTGCTTTTTAAATGTTTTTCTCTACGAGATGATTGTTCTTTTATTCTTTCCGTTTGTAAGAGTTCTGTTTGTAACAGGAATATTAAATCTTTGTATTTATTTACAAGTATATTTGCTCCAGCCTATCAATCATCCTTGTTTGTAGTGGCTCTGAGGAGCTGATTTAAAGGTTAGGCACACACACGGCCCCTCCCTTTTGCTGCCGCTGGGTCTCAGTCTCGTCTAGAAAGGCTTTCTTCATTCCCAATATTTCATAATGGGTCTCCACCTTGAAATCAGTTTTTCAGCTTTTATTATATTTATTGGGGTGACACTGGTTAGTAAAATTATACAAGTTTCAAGTGTACATTTCTATGCTACGTCATCTATATTTCGCACTGGGCTCACCACCTAGAGTCCGATCTCCTTCCGTCACCATAGAGTTGACCCCCTTACCCTCCTCCACCGCCCTTCCCCGCTTTCCTTCGGGTAACCACCATACTGTTGTCTGTGTCTCTGCCTTTCTGTGGGTCTCGTTCCCTTGTCGCTTTCAGTTTTATATCCCACATATGAGTGGAGTGACGTGGTTCTTGACATTTTCTGTCTGACTTCTTTCACTTAGCATGATATTCTTAAGATGCATCCATGTTGTCGCAAGTGGAGTGTTTCATATTTTCTTGTGGCTGAGGAATATTCTATTATGTATATGTACCATGTCTTCTTTGTTCAATATCTGAAAAGACATATGTAACCTGATGTTCATTGCAGGATTATTCACGGTGGCCAAGACATGGGAACAACCAAGTGTTTCAAGAGATTATTGCATAAAGAAGATGTGGAAATCATCTTTATTTTATTTTATTTATTTATTTATTAATTTTGCTTTTTGGTATGTGGGTAGCTCCCTGGCTGGGAATCGAACCCAGGCCGCAGTGCTGACAGCACCAGCACTGAAGCCTTAAGCCACTACACCATCAGGGAACTCCCCGGAAATCATCTTTAAATACTTTAAGACTCTGACAGTGTTTCCTTCCAAATAGAAGATGATACCTTGGATAAATAAAAAAAATCAGATTCTATAGTAAAAATGATTTGTTATTAGAAATTGGCAAACTGATTGAAGAATAGGGTCAAACAGAATGTTTCAGCACCTGTATTGAGCGTGTCCAACCCACAGCCCGCGGGCCACACGCAGCCCAGGACGGCTTTCACTGTGGCCCAACACAACTTTGCAAACTTTCTTGAAACATTATGAGATTTTTTTTTGCAAGCCTTTTTAATTTAAAGCTCATCAGCTATTGTTAGTGTGAGTGTATGTTATGTGTGGCCCAAGACAGTTCTTCTTCTTCCATTGCAGCCCAGGGAAGCCAAAAGATTGGACACCCCTGACTTATAGGAAAATAAAGCATAATTGTACTGAAAAACAGAAAATGAGATCTGAGGGACTGGAGAAGCTGGGGTTCCCAATAGGGAGACTTAAGAATTCCAGAAACATCCATCCTTTCCCCACTTACTATGCAGATAGCATACGATCACATCCCTAAATTCATCTTTTCCTGGATCTGGAAAAATTGATGGTAAACTTTACAACAAATAAAAAAAATCTCGAGAACATTTAACACAACTGTAAGGAAAATAGTAAGGGAGAACTTGCTTACCTGCTTTTACAACCTTCTGTGGGTCAGAGTTGGACTCGCACAGAAACCAACAGGTCAGTGAAGAGGTAAACTGAGGCAAGCTCGAACTTGTCCAGAAGGTGAGTGTATTTGGGACAGCGAAGTACGGGCACACCAACTGAACAGCAAGCTGCGGCCGAGTCCGCGGAAGCTTGGGGTGGGCTTCATGTAGGGGCAGGGACCGTAAAGACGGCACATTTCAGTGCAAGTCTGTCCAAACCCAAACCAGACAGAGACCAACTTTAAACATTCCCGGAGCCGACAGAACGTAGCCAGTCATACAAACAGCTTCATTCAGCTTATTTTGCGAACTAACCTGACCTGGGTCATCTCTGGAAACCATAATAAGCAAAACTTCCCAAGGTTGATGGGAACCAACCCCTGGCCAGCTCCTTGTCATTCCAGAACCTCGTACTATGAATCGGTTTTCTGCAAATCAGGTGTTCCTGGGACAGCAGTCGCTTAGTTCTTAAGTTTTGCTTTTCTGAGGGGACATGCGTCCGATTCCCATTTTATATCCTCTGGTTCCATTTGAGATGGAAATTCTTTCGCATCGGTAAGCTGAACAGAGGCTTTTCACAATCAGCACAAACTAGAGGAAGGACCTGAAGCAGGGAAGTTCGGAAATGAAGTCAATTTGAATTAAAATTCTGGGCTTCACTTGGGACCAGCGATTTCGAGAAAACCTTCCTAGATTTATTTAGAACACTAAACATACCCCCACATAAAGGTGCCTCCATAAAACAGTAGTAAAATATGGCCTGTTTCCTTCAGTAAGGTAAACTTAATAACAAAGAGAATTCCCCCCGGTGATTTCTGATGGACCATGCTGTGTAAGATAGGGTGCAAAGCTTGGGGTTTATGTTACATTTCAGAGGTAGGTATACCTCCTGGCACCCGCCTTTCGTATCTGGTGGCCACAGTACAGGCAGATCGGGATGTGTCCTGGGCAAGTTGGGGACCCGCAGCAGCTCTGAGCATCAGGGAGGTAAGCCTCGCACTGGTTTATGCGTCCCAGGGCAGTGTGCCTCTTGACCCTGCCTGGTCCTCATAAAATCAAGGGCTTGTCACTCACACACAAAGGAGAGCTGAGCTTCATCAGCCGTTGTCTGCCTACGGTTAGCGTCAGGCCAACTGTTTCATAACGGGTGGCCATCGTCGGTGTCTGTGCAACAAGGTTAACCAGTGACAGAGCTGGCCCCGGTTCCGGGAAGGGTGGGGTTCAGATCGAATCCCGGGACCACGGACCTGATCAGCGCGGAGGGGCCTGAGACCCAGAGCCAGTGCCTGGGGACCTCAAGGCAGAGAGACGCCCCAGGACAGAGGGACAAAAAGCATCCGGAAACCCACGGTGCCTAGGGTCAGTGCAGACGTTCCTGGTTGTTTATTGCTCTGAAGAAGGTACAAAGTTTTCATGAAAAACTACAGAGTGCGTCAGTGAAATACGTGCTTGAGAGTCCAAAACGCTCACTGGGAGGTGCCAGTTACATCCATAAAAGAAGCTGACATGTTTTTACAGGAAAGTGCCAATTCAGAAGTTACTGTTCCCGATAAGAGAGTGTGACAGGTGTCCCACAGATACCGCTCTGCGCATCAGCGGTCCCCGCAACACCGGCAGAGCGTGCCCAGAACCGCTTTTCTTGGGGACACGTTGAGCACTTTGGTGTCCAGCCGAAAGGCTTCCTTGTCTCAGGAGTCACTGTCCGGGCAGCGGTTGGACGTGCGCGAGAGCACAGACCGGGACTCGGGGACAGGAACTTGTCCTACGGGGCTGTGATCAGATGGGTCGTCGGCCTGCTGGCGGCCAGGACAGGCAGAGTCGTTGCACAACGCGTAACCCTGGGGAGTCCATTCTCTTCTCTGTTCCTCCCCAGGACTTTGCGGATGGAATGGGGGAGAGACAAGGAAAGGGTGGGGAAGAGCAAAGAAAAAGGTCGTGGAAAACGCTTCCTGTGATCGCAAGCGGACCCACACAGACCCACGCCCATTCCAATGGGCACGCACGAATGAAATGCCCCCAGGCACCGACCTTCTCGCGGTTGGGGGCAGCAGTGAACACAAATGATGGAAACCCTGCCCTGGTGACATCTGCACTCCGGTCGGGGGGAGATGAGACGGTAAACAGGCGCTTAGACATACGGCCGTGTGTGAAAATCGTAGAGGACACAAGCCGAGGCAGAGGTCCCGCGTTGCTGGGGGGAGGTGCTGTTTTCTGGACTCAGCGGGACACAGGGGACTTCCTGATAAAGGGTCGGGTGAGCGAGATCACAGAGTGTGGACGTGAGGAGAGGTCCGGATGCGAGCGAGCCCACGTGCAGGAAGGGGCCTGGCCGGGGCAGGAGAGGTGCCCCGGGGACCCCAGACGCTGGAGGCCTTGTGAAGGGCGTTGACTTTAGCTTTGAGTTGACTTGAGAAATTCCCAGAGCCTCAGCAGCAAGTAGATGACGTGGTCATTCAGAGTTAGTGGCCACTGTGCTGAGAAGAGCCAAGTGGACATGAGGGGAGCCTCGGGATGGGCTTTGAGGTCACCGCAGAGGTGAGAGGGGACTTGGGCATCAGCGATGGAAGTGGCACGAGGTGGCAGACGTGGGAGACATGCCTAAGGGTGAAGGGTCTGGCTCAGGGGCGTCCAGCCCTGTGGCTCCCCTGGGCCACATTGGAAGAAGAAGCATCATCTTGGGCCACCCGTAACGTAGGCCACACTAACAACAGCTGATGAGCTACACAAAGGTCCGTGCGTAATTCTCACAATGTGTTAAGCAGGTTTGTGAATGTGTGCTGGGCTGCACGCAAAGCCACCCTGGGCCCCATGCGGCCCGGGTTGGACAGGCTTAGATAGTCCGTCATTCATGCGTGGGCCGTGAGAGAGCCAGAGGCAGCACGCAGGACTCCTGGGCTCGGGCACACTGCGGGGACAGGCGCCTGGCCAACCCCCAGAAGTAAAGTGAAAACGCAGATGGGGGAGGAGCCTCCTGGGGGAGGAGCCTCCTGGGGGAGGAGCCTCCCCAGTTTCAGGCATGGCCACCTGCATAGTGCTTCCCGTCCTGCCCCCTGTGTCCCAGCCGTCGGGAGCCCTTGCATGCGTGTGGTCCCCTCTCACAGCCCTTCCCTTCTCTGCGCTCTGCAGTCTAATTAATTATTGACTCCATGAATGAGCTGACATTGGTCCCCAGCCAGAATTTAATGTGCATGAGCACATTGTTCTGTCTTGTCCTCACTAAAATGCCTGATGCCTAAATGACCCAATGAACAAAACTTCACCAGGAGGGTGGGCTTTTCTAGATTTGAGAAGCATTCACCGCGCCCCCCCCCCAATACTGTTTAAAGTTATGAAAGGAAACAATCAAAGCTCTTATAAAGGGAGATGGCCCCTTTCCCGTCTTCTTCGATCCCTGTCAGGAACCTTATTTCACAGCAGGAGGAAAGATTATGTCCGAGGAAGAGCGGAGCCTCCAGGCCGGCCTCTTGGGGCAGAATCCAGACCCCCTGAGCGTGCCCTCAGCTTCTCTAAGCCACCCCTGACACGTTGTCACACTGTTCACGGTGGGTTTGCCTATGTCCTACTCCCTTTTCATCTGTTTTCGGTGTCCTTCAAGGCAAAGTGGTTTCCAGGGGGAGAGTGGGTTTGTTTGTTACCTAATTATAATTGTCCCCTTGCGATGAGCACGTCGTGGCAGAACCCACACAGGGCTCGCACCCAGCACCCGCTTTGGAAAGCATGTGGGAGGAAACAGGGGTGTCCCAGAGCGTGGCCAGTCCTAGCCTGACCTTCTCGTATTAAACAGCACATTCTCGCTGACCGTTGTCATTGCCAAAGTTCAGTCATTTGTTCAACAGTTATATGTTAATACTTCAAGGAGCCGTTTCCCATAAGTCTTCATTTATGTTGTTTATGTTAATCTCTTAAGCCTCAGAAATACTTAGGGATACTTCACTTGGCTTTTTCCAAACATCCCTGAAGTGTTTTTAGTTTCTGGCTTTGTAAAAAAAAAAAAAAAAAGAAAGAAAAAAAATGGTGTAAACCCTGTAGAAAAGAGCAATCTGTTGCTGGCTTTTCTCTCACAGAGCTTCTTGGTGGAAATAAAATTCCCTCTCTGATGTTCAGAAACAAAAGTAGAAGTGTTTGACATCTCTGGAGGGTCTGCAAGTTACAAACAACTTAAATTCTAGCAAGTTACGCAGACATGCCAGGAATTTTATATGGCGATGCTTTAAAAACAATCCTTTGTCCGTGTTCCCAGAGCCTGCTGACCACACTCTCTCCGGAGTCCCTCCCTAGCGGGACCTGTTTGCAAAGGCCCCTGCCCTGCTTGGAAAGTCCCGTGTCCTGCAGAGGTGGCGTGGGGGCAGGGCAAACTCTGCCTGTACAGGGAGGGGCGGGGGGGAGAGAGAGAGAGAGAAAGGTACGTCTCCAGAAGATTCTCAGTGTGTGTTTCCCGTTCCTCACATACAGAGGGTGTAAAAACAAAACATATACACATTTTAAGAAAGGAAAAAAAGCTGTATTAAATAAAATTGTAATACTCAATATATACTGATAACAAAAGATGAACACAAGTAACATTTGACCTCTGCAATTACAAGAGGTGCAAGAGGTGCTCCAAGTGGTGACCATCAGTGTCCAGACACTTCTGACGACGGCGAACTACTGCTTGAGCAACGCTGACCAAAGTGTCCCCTTGTGTCACTGTGCATGCCGTTTCAGTTTCTTCCCGAAGTACCTCCAGGGTAGTCGGTTTTGTAGGGGACACCACATCCTTTAAGGTCCCCCATAGGTAGAAGTCACGGGTTGCTAAGTCAGGAGAACGTGGGGGAAACTCAAACAACATTCTCAAATTTCAATACCACTTCAACATTGTCTTGCGCTCCTCGAACGACAACCGTGCTTCTGTCATTTTCTTTGACTGTCCTGCCTGTCGCATGGTGACACTAGCATTCATTTGATCCATGCCACCTTTTGAGCGAACGTCATACTCCACATTGCCACCGTAATTCAATTCAACTTTGAAAAGTAATACACAGGTGACATCGCTTAAAATGCATATACACGTTGTTGACACCCCGGTATTCCTTTACGTGCTGAGGAATTGATACAGTTTCCCTCCCTCCCAGCCTTTCATGGTAACTCTCCCGAGATACCGGCAAGCTGTATCTCAAGCTGCTTTTGCAAGAAAGTAGAAAGTGATTTTTTTCAATGTGCATTTCTCAGATGGGCAACTGAGGCACAAAAGAACAGCCTTGCCGGTGGACACATTGCCACGATAATCAAATGCCCGATCAGTTCAGTTAGCTCCTGTGTGGGGCCTCTGAACCTACGTCAACACGGAATTTCAAGTTCATGCTAATACGCAGCTTGCTTGTTCCCTTATAATGACACAGCTGGTACGTCTGCAGCGATCCAGTCACCTAAGTGAGTAGTTGACTGAACTGTCTTCTCGTTAGTTACGGGAGAGCATGTGAACAACAGCAAAAAATCTGTGATGTTTTCCTACAAATTCACACGGTGATTTCCTCGTCTGTGGTGGAGAAGCAGAGTGGGCTCCCAGGGCACCTGGGGGGAGATTGCCACCCCCCCCATTCCCATCTGTAAACATGAGGCATTAAAAGATTAAATGAATTAATACACGGGGGGCTTGCACTTGAAACAGTGGTTGCCCTGGTGTCTGTGCCGTACACCTCAGCTGCTGATATTATTATTACTGATGTTGCTACTATTGTTGTTATTAACGGGTGTTCACAGAATTGAGTCATAGACGTTGTATCCCTGAGTCTGTGGTCTACTGAGTCAGTGAATTGGAGTCATTATCTTTTCAAATTAGGCCTCACTTTATTTCAAACAGCAGTTCACGTGGGCTGCAAACAAGTAACAGCCCAGTTCCACCAGCTGCCCATGGGCCAGCAGTGAGGTGAGGGAAAAACCGGGGTGGGGGGCGAGCCCCAAAGACCGGCCTGGACCTGAGCAAATGCCAGTGGTCTCTATTGGGCTCCTGCTGTCCCCCCTTCCCCGCCCACTGCTATTTCTGGCTCTGCCCGAAGGCGGGGTGGAGGCAGGCCCCAGGGCGGCTGGGCTGCGGCTTGGGCTGGGCTCAAAGCAAACCAGCAGCAGGCACAGAGCCGTCTTTGAGAAGCTGGTGCCCCTGGGCTGCGGCCTGGGAGGCCCCTTCACCCTCAGGAGCTTTCAAAGCTGCGGTGAGGAGCTCCTGGACCATCAGGCATCCCAGCCCTGCCCCCTGCTGCCCACTGTGCTCATCTCTCAGAAGTCCAGCCTTGTTTCCCGTCAGGAAGAGGAAACATGCATCAGAAGCAGGGGGCTGGATAGGCCATTCGTTCGTTCATTCGTTTATTCGTTCATTCATTCATTCCCTTTCGTGCATTCACTGACCACGCGTGGAACACCTTGTGCTTGGTAGTGGAAGAATCCCTGCTTTTCGTGACAAAAGCTAATGGAGCAGCACCCTCAGAAGCGGGCGATGATGCATTGTGCCTGGTGGGAGAGGGCAGTGCGGGGACCCTGGTGGCAGCTGAGGAGCCTTCCTCTCTGACTGCTGCCTGGGCTGGGTCCTGGGATCACTTATGTGTTGACCAGGCCAAACACCAGAAAGGGGAAAGGAGGCAGCAGAAGCAAGAAGGAGAGTGAGGGACAGAGTCCCAGAGCAAACCAAGGGGCCAGAGTGAGGGGGTGGCCTCACCCCGAGGAGCCAGGCGGCTCCACAGTGTGTACATGGGAGTCCTGTGCTATTGGAAGAAGCCTGTACTTGACCTCGTAAGCCATTGGTTCTTAGAGCACGGCCGCCGACCTGACCGTGCTGGTGCCCTGGTGTGTGTGGGATGGTGTCCAGGACCTGTGACAGCTTCTCCAGGAAGCCTCCACGCACACCCTAGTTGGGGGCTCACTGAGCTCTCCAGAAATGGGGTAGAGGTGAGGAAGGCAGCAATGGGCAGAAGCTCAGGAAACATATATACAAACGTAACAGAATCAACAGGAGGAAGACAAAGGGGTGGTGGCTGCTGTGGGGCTCCGGAGAGATCAAGGAGGAGAGTGTCCTTGAACTGCAGGAGAGACACGTCGGACTGGGGAAGCCCATGTGGATATGCACGTGGATGTAGTTGGAGGCATGAGGCCATACATTGGGGGAGTGAAGGAGGGACTCATGTTTTCTTTTCTTTATAGAAAGCAGGGGGGTTCCTTGGTGGCGTAGTGGCTGAGGCTTCGGCGCTCTCAACGCCAGGCCTGGGTTCGATTCCCTGCCAGGGAACTACCCCCACCCCCCCCCCACCCCCCAAAAAAAGAAAGCAGAACCGTCTTTGGGAGCATGACTCCAAGGCCTGAGTGGAAAGGCGACAAAGCAAATGGCAAAGGTTTGGGAGAGTCTTGGACCCAGAAGCGGAAGCTAAGCTGGGTTTAGACGGCTTTCCGGTGGAGCCACGTGCACGCTGTGGTCGGAGACCTTGGATTTGCGGTGGTTCTGTCTTTCGCATATCCACAGGGAACTGTGTGGTTGGCATAAGGGTGAATAAGGTAGGCAGTGTCGATTGGTGATTCATGACCGGCTAGACACAGCGGGGGTGGTTACGAGGAGACTGGCAGGGAAGAAGTCGGATGATCTGTGGTAAGTTCTCGGCTGTCTAGAGATGGGATGCCCACAAGGAGACTGGGGGATTAGCAGAAAAGGTGGGGCCAGGAGTGAGGCTGCTGTGATGTGTTCAAGGTGGAGCAGTAGGAAGCTAGAAGGGAAGAAGGGATAGGCAGAGGGTTAGAGATGTCTGGAGTGGGTATGTTCATGTGATTAGAAAGTTCAAGGTTATGGCCAAGGTGATTGGGGTGAAGGCCACTGGTACAAGGCAGATGTCTTAAGAATTGTTGATGGGTCATGTCCATGAATATTGAAATATCTTTGAGTCACCAATGAAGTTGGTACCATGCAAGCCTCTAAGGCCAGTTCCAAAGCAAGGCAGAGATCGGAGTCCTGCAACCACAACCGAAGCACACCTGGGGCGGGGGGCGGGCAAAGAGAGCTTTTGGAGGGAGTGTAGCCCTGAGGACACCTTGCTTTTGGACTTCTGTCCTCCTGAACTATGAGAGAACACATCCAGTTTGCTTTTAGTCATCGAGTGTGCAGCAACGTGTTGTAGCAGCCTGGAGAAGCTGAAGGAAGATGTATACATTCCTGCTGAAGGAAGATGGGGGACTGCATAAGGTGGGAGACCTGGGGGAAGAGAAGGAGAGAGGTGGAGCCCGGGACAGGGTGCAGGGTGGGGAGAGAGTCTGGGAGAAACAGCGATGGCTGCTGGGAGGTGCCCTGTGGGGTAGTGGCACCTTACCACCAGAAAGCTCCAGTGCCATCCTCTTGCAGCTCCTGCTAAACAGCGTTCTCCTGGGGGCCTGCATCCAGGCTGATGTGGGGGCACAAACAAAGGAAAAATCCTGGATATAATTATGTAGATTCTATCTTCTGGGCATTAATCAATCATTACGCAAAATTTAATAGAAGTTAGTATCTTGTTTAATTATTTATATACTTTATTAAAATTTAATATTATTATTATTTATGAAGCAGCTGTTTTACATTGAAATCTAAATTTGGCCAATGCTCACGTAAGTGCAACATCTTTTTCTTAGTAAAGGATGCACCTGGGGGCAACCCCGCAGGCTCCGAAGTGGTCCCGTGACACTAATCCAAACATAATCAGACTTGGTAATCCAAAGGCAGACGTGCTAACGAAGGGACATAACAATGAGACAGAACTTCAGAATGCTCATCTATTAACTAGTGTAACGTGATTTTTGTTTTCCATTTGCCTTAGAAAGTCCTGAGTGTTTGCAGTTAATACTTGCTTTCAAAATGAAGCATATGTGTACACTACAGGTACAAGCCTCATCTGAAAATATGTTTAAAAAATACTCCTTTGGAAGGTGCCGGGGAACTGGTGGTCCCTTCCCTAGAATTGGTGTCACCTGATGTACACACTGTCTCCCATCCCTACCCCGGTCTTAGTTCACCTGTCATTGCTGATCACCTGAAATTCCATTTGCCTGTTCACATGTATCTGAGGTTGACCTTGGCTCAGCTCTTGCTAATCTCTTTCCATCCCTTTCCTACCACCATGCTGACCACTCAGTCTCAGCTTTATCCAAGTTAATGTTCTAGGCCTCTTACTGCAGCAGTGACCCCTTCCCCTAATCCCTGGGGGGAGCCCTTCTAAATGAGTGGAAGGAACTCTTTGCTTTGGTTTAAACAATGACACCACACCTCAGATTTTCAGTTTGAAAGGCAAAGCCCACCTCCCTTGGGGAGATGCCACTCCTCATTAGCCTCAGCCATTATTCAGTGCACTATTAGCTTCTCAGCTCTCCCCTCCACCTGAATTGCTTCTCTGTTTTCACAGTTTTCAAGCTTATTCGGCCACATTCTCTGTGCGTTTCTCTGCTGGCTGTGCACAGCATATTCACTTGGGGAGATTTCTGTTAAAAAATCATGGCGTGCTGACTCCCCAGGAATGGGCTCCAAGCACGTACCTCTTTAAAGGAGATGCCAGGGCACAGGCTAGGCTGTTTGAGAACCATGGCACGGTGGGCTCTTGTGAGGCAAAGACTTCGATGAAGCTTTATGTTGCTTTCCAATTGCTAAAGACGCATCAGAAACTGTATTTGTATGGCACTTACAATTGACAGCACGCCTTAAAAAAAAAAACAAAAAACCTTTGGTTTCTGAAACAGAGCACAGTTGGTGCATGAAGTTTGCTTTTGTATGTTGATGATTTCATTAGAGTCATTATAGCTGCAAAAGCTGGCAAAGGTGAGGTGCAGAGTTGACCATAATTCATGTGTGGTACCAGATGGGAAACACAACGGGTCGTGTATTTAAACCTGTGGCTGGCGGAGTTATAAATACATTGGTCTTAATTAGAACAGAGACATGATCAGACAGAAGACGTGTCTCCTGGGGAAGCCTGTCCACACAGGTAGTGCCTGGCTGCCTAGGAGCGTTCACTCCACAGCGAGTGGCCCTCAGCCAGGAGAACGCTGAAGAGTGACCTTCTCGGTGACCCAGATGTGACCAGAGCAGCCTGTGAGGCTGACGAGCTCTAACCAAATGAAAAAGGATGATATTTCAACCCAGCACGCGAACTGATTAATTTGTCAGGAGGAACAGACTGTCCGGTAGACTAGATGCCTGTAGGAAACTACCTTACCTTCTCCCGCGTGTCTGGAGGCCGCCCGTGAGCAGAGACAGCTCCGGTGGCGTGGGGCGTCAGTGTCTAAGGCGGTGTTTCTAGACCTGTCTCCATTACTACTGCACTAAGGGGCCATTTAGATACTTTACCCCTAACTGACTTCCCATGACGTTTTTTATTGCATATCTATTTATGCGATGTGTGAATATCTGTGCTTTGTGCATTTAATGTTTGTTGGTTTTTATTTTTTTGTTTGTTTATTTTTGTTGTGTGTGTATTTTCCCTAAGAATAGGCTGACCAGATGTACTGTTTTAAAAGGGACAGAAAGGTTCCCTGGTGGTGTAGTGGCTAGGCTTTGGTACTCTCAACGCCATGGCCTGGGTTTGATTCCTAGCCAGGGAACCACCAAAAAATAATAATAATAATTTAAAAAATAAATAAATGAAAAATAAAAGGGACAGAAAACAACAGTACTGTCCCGTTTCAAACGGGATGTATGGTCAGCCTACTGACCCCTTTAATTTAGCCCAGTGAGACTAGGCTGACATACATACCATTTTAAACAAGACAGTACCATTTTTTCTGTCCTGGTTAAAATGGTACATCTGGTCAGCCTACCTAAGAACCAGTGTTTGCCCTCTTGGGGGTGAGATGGCCCTCACTGAAAATGCGAGGTTTAAGGCTTCAGTTTCTGAAAGCCTAACGTGTGCACTTCCACTAGCAAAATGCACCAGCCAGGTGGGCCAGGTGGGCAAAGGCCTTGAGCCTGCAGAGTTGGACAGATTGGGGGACCCCACAGGGGAAGAATGGAAGGGGAGGAAGGGCATGAAGGGGACTTGACAATGCAGACCAGGGCCGGACATATAATGAGTTCAACGTAGGGTGAGTCTGTGAGACGTTCAGCTCAAGGTGCCAACGAGTCCGGACCTCAGGAGGAGGATCTGGTGTGAGGTCTGCCGTGGGAAGAGGGACCGTTTAGATGGTAATGAAGGCATCAGCTATACCAATGAGCACGTGAGGAAAACATTGGGGGGATTTAAAGGAGAGGGACCTGGACAGAACCCTGGAAAGTGCAACATTTGAGTCAAAGAATGTGGGGTCACGCGGAGTGGTGTACCCCAGGGAGGGCGAAGCCCGGGTGCTGAGAGAGGAGAGAGTGACCCGCTGCTGCTGAGATGCCACCCAGCCATCACGGGAGTGAGCGCACTAAGTTGATGGGTTTGGCAAAGTTGATGGTGACCAGTGACCTTGACAAGGGTAGTTTCAGTGGCATCTTGGGGTTGCTGCGTAGTGTGAAACAGGATCAAAGACACAGAAAGAGCTTGGTCCACAGGCCTTTGGCTATCAAGGAAAATGAGAAGTGAAAACGAAGGAAGGAGTGTGCGCTAAGGTAACGTGCTGCTCCACTCTGAAGTGAGAGATGGATGACACAGACATTGTAGGAACGATCTAGAGCCTGAAATTCCTGTCGGTCAGAGACAGATGATGAGCAAGGGGATGGTCCAGGTCTGTGTGCTTTTCTTTCATTCAACAGACGTGCCTGCAAATGCTGGGAGTGTTCGTCAGATTTCCATGCTGCAGAGATGCAGTTTCTAAATGCACGTTCTAAAATCCAGCTGTTTCCTCCTTTCCTGCTCCCTCCTGTGTGGCTGGATGCCGGGCACGTTTTCTCCCATCAGCATCTCTCGGTGCTGTGATTGCCTACAGAAATCCCTGACGGGTGAAACGCTTTCTGGAGGAAGCCCAGGATTTCAATTTCTTGGTTCAGAGAAACACAGCTGTCTGGACCGCCTAACCACGGGACGTTCTCCACCCTGCCTCTTCTCCCGTCCGTATGTGGGGATCGTTTCTCAGGCTACCCTCTGTCTTTTTAATATTCAGTGAATTTTTCTGCTGCTTCTGTTTAAGTTCATATTCCAAATAGCCTCATTACATCAAAAGGACATTAACATGTTTCTCAATTTAAATAAATATCGCTGTAATTGATTAATGCCTGATTTATGTATGATGCAACATAAAAGCCATCTTATTAATTGTCAACTAGGTTTCCCTTAAAAATTAATACCTCTGGATTGCTCATCTAATAATTTTACTCTTGGTTTTTGTCAGTGGGCAGGTTTATTACATAATATGTTCACTGGAAAATGAAAGCAGATATTTTTAACTTTTCATCCACATTCTTCGGAATTCTGGGAGCCTCATGGGTTTTTGTCTCATTCCTGGCTGCAACTACTTCTTCACACCATCAGGAAGCATTCTAATCCATCACAGAAATACTTTTAGACTTGGAATCACGGGAGAGTTTTAAACCATGATCGTGGCAGTCCCGAATGAGGCCCGGGGCTTTATTTCGTATTTTCTTTGTACACTGAAGCCCACCATCTGGAGACTTTCGTAAGTTGTCATTTCATGAGACTTTTAATCCTCTTTTGTGTATGCCATTTGGGGGGGAGGGGCAGGTGATACCTTGACTAAAACTGGAATCATGGGGCATGTTAGATGGCATGCTCCTTCTGTCCCAGGAAGACAAGTGAGCTTGGGGAGGAGGTGACAGCCATTGATAATGACACAGAGAAGACTTTGACCCAAAAGGTTAAACCTGTGGCCACTCTGAGCCCTATCTCCTAAAAATCCACACAGTATCGCTTTCAGATCAGCTTTATTTAAAGAAACAAACACCTCCGTGTAAGTTGCAAGCAAGTCTCATATATTTTTGGTCCAATTAAATAGACCTTCTCAGAGTTCACCAAGGAGAAAATAGGTAGCATGCCCATTATAATTTCAAGAACACTTTTTATTCTGCTAAACTGATTAACATGTTTATTTGTTTTGTTGAAATTGTACTTCATGACGTATGTGGTTTCCAAGCTACTTGCCAGGACCCCTGGGGAACCTCACAAGGTTATAAATTTTCAAGGGAAACACAGTGGTACTCAGAAGCTGCCAGCCACCATGCAAACCAGACTCAGGGGAGTTCATGGTGTCCACATTAGATGGCACTGCACTCCTTCGGGCATAAAGCTGGGTTTGAGGCAGTTGTAACAGAAAACAGTAACTGTACTTGGAGACAGGGCATTTGAAGAAGTGATTAAGTTAAAATGAGGCCGTTAGGGTAGGCCGTAAGGCATACTGACCGGCATCCTTATAAGAAAGAGATTAGGACACACACACGGGCACCAGGGGCACACAAGGTAGCACAGAGAAAAGACCGTGGGAGGACACAGTGAGAAGGTGGCCATCTACACACCAAGGAAAGAGAGGCCTCAGAGAAACCCACCCTGCCGGCACCTCGATCTTGGACTTTCAGCCTCGAAAGCTGAGAGAAAGAAAATGTCTGTTGTTTAAGCCGCCCCGTCTACGGTCCTTTGTTACGGCCGCCCGAGCTGATCAACACGCGTGTTTACCAAAGCCCTCTCCTCTTGGGTATGGTCATCGAATGCTGCCAACTGGGAAAAGCTAGGGCTGTCGTGGTCATTGGAGAACAGGAGGTACCTCTTTGTGATGTGGGCCAAATGAGTACAGTTTCTGGTTAGAATTGATGGGAAGTGAGAGTCCATGTCAGTGGGTTTAAAAACTTGTCTCTGAGTTCTCACAGAGCACAGTCTACACGTTGGAATGGACTGGGACGGGGCAGGGGGTGTTGCACAATTCAGTCCATAACAAAATGATATTGGGTTTTAAACACATATTATTTATAAATTACTAGTGGTGGTACACGTACCCCCGGGGGTACATGCTGGACTGTTCACTGTTCAGGGGTACGTGAAAAATAATCAGTAATGGTGAAAACACAAGTAAAGTAAATATGTGTAAAACGTTAGTCATGGGACCATAAATGTTAAGTTTGAATCGCCGTTAGTGGAGACATTTCAAAATGACAATTCGCTCATTTGATCTAAGTTTGGACAAATTCCACAAACCACTCTTCTACCAATCATTATGCACAGTTTCAGAACAGTCCCCTTGTGATGTCTCTAGAACTCCCCCAAACATATAATTATATCTGTAGCCAGACTGTTTGATCAGGTTAGTTACTGACTGAGTAAAAGTAAGCGTGTTGTCTTTAATCGTGATTCTTTTCAAGTAGTTTTTTTTTAATTTAATATTTAACACAGTTTGTTATTATTGTCAGTGATTTTTGAGCCTGTCAGTCATGGATCACTGATTGAAAACAGGAAGTTAAAGAAATAAAACTTGATGTGGATTATAACCCATCGCCAAGCATTTCTCAACACGTGTCCGCAGCTACACCCACACCGGGAGAAAGTAAAAAGGCACAGCCTCAGATACTACCCAGAAGAGAAGGAACTACTCTGAAGAGTCTATTAAATATGGGTTTTCATTTGTAGGGGATGATAACTAAGCCTTTATGTGTTGTGTGTGGGGAAATATTATCCAACTGTTGCATGGAACCCTCTCTACTCATGCGGCATTTAGAAACTAAACACCCTATGTATAACAACAAAGAGATGCATTATTTTGGGCACTTGAAAAACATTCAACTGTTATTTCATACATGATGTCAGGAAAGAAAGACAATGAGAGAATGGATTTGAGGCTTCATACTGTATTGCTTATCATGTAGCTAAATGTGGTAAAAACCACACCATAGCCAAAGGTTTAACTTATTCTTTATTAAGGACACCATTTTTTTGGATGTTTTGGGAAGAACATGTCCACACAATCAATACTATCTCTTTTTCAAACAATACAGCATCTTGACGAATTCAGGAAATGTCTGATGATACTGATAGCAATAGATAGAATTAGAAAAAGTAAATTCTTTTCCATCCAGGTTGAGGAAAGCGTAGATGTTGCTGATTTATCTGTTTTGCTCATCATTGTGAGGTATTTGGGAAGAAATGAAGTTGAGGAAAATCTGTTGCTTTGTTACCCACTGACAGAGCATATCACAGGCGAAGATAGTTTTAAAGCAATCAATGGTCATTTCATTGAAAAGGGTATTAGTTGGTTGAATTGTTACAGTGTATGCACTGACAGAGGCAAGCCTATGTCAGGTTGTTTTACAGACCTACATGGCTGAATTAAAGACGTAACTCCCCACGTACCATGGAGTCACTGCTGCATTCATAAAGTCTTGCATCCAAGCCTCTTCTTCGTGAACTGAAAGATGGTCTTGATGAGGCTGTATAAGTTGTAAATTTTATTAAGTCACAACCACTAAACTCCAGATTGTTTAAAGCTCTGTGTAAGGAAATGAATAGCATTCACAGCACATAACTTTTGCATATGGAGGTAAGGTGGCTATCTTGTGGCAAAGTACTTACACAGATGTTTGAACTCAGACATGAAGTCCAGGTATTTTTTGAAGATCATCATTTCCCTCTTGCTTCAAAGTTTTAGGACAGTGATTAGCTCCAAAGTCTTGCCTATTGATCAGATATTTTTCTAGAAATAAACTCAACTTTGGACTTCACAACAGCTCAATTACTATATTCAAAGTAACCAATAAAATTGAGTCAATGATTTAAAAACTGGACTTTTGGAAAATGTGTATTGGAAGAGGTCAGCCTGAAGTGTTTGAAACTCTGCACAACTTCTTATCTGAGGATGACCTGCATCTATCCCAAAACGTGAGGTAGAATATTGTAAGTCACTTGGAAGGTCTTCAAGTGTCCTTCTCCAAGTACTTCCTCAAACATGGAAAAGAAAACAATTGGATTGTAAATCCCTTCAGTGAAGAATTCTTCAAAGAAACTAAACTGTCAATCAATGAAAAAGAGCAGCTAATCAAACTTCCAACCGATTCTTCTTTAAATTCTGATTTTAAAAGAAAGTATCTTATTACCTTCTGGGTAGATGTCAGTGAGGAATATGAACAGCTCAGTGAAAAGGCGCTCAAATACCTCTTGTTATTCACTAATACTGATCTAGCGGAGAGAGCTTTTTCTTCTTACACCTCCATATAAAATAAGGACCGCAACAAGCTTAATGCAAGTCTGGATTTAAGACTGTATCTTGCATCTTTTGAGCGTGATTTCAAGAAACTAAGTGCACCAAAGCAAGCTCAATGATCTCACTAACAAGGTTTCAATCAGCTAGTGATCTACATAACAGTTATTACAGACTTTGCAGATAACACAAATATTATTAATAATAAATTAAAAGTTTATTAAATACTTGACCTCATTATCAGTATTTAACTGTGTTATGATATTGTAAAATTAAATCTGTGGTTTGTCCTTTTAGTGTAGTAATTTTTCTTCCCTAATTGACTACCCCATTTCCACTGTTTTTATATTAAGATAGGCTAAACAAAAGTATCAATTTTTAAAAACAGCTGTTTTAAAAACAAGGGGCACAATTTATAGAAATGGTTTTAAAAGGGATACACAAGTGGAAGAAGGTTGGGAACCACTGTGCTAGAGAATCCACTTAAAGGTTAACATCTGCATTTCTTAGAAATTTAGGGCTGGTAATTCTTTTGCAGAAATACCTGCCACATACTGCTAATGACAGTGTAATATGAGCGGAGATGAGACAGACATTCATTCTGTCTCTTTGTATTCAGTAGGAGATGATAGAAGGCAGTGGCAGTGACCCAAAAGAGCGGTCTGAGGAGATGTACTGAAGTACATTTCAACCTTTTAGTCTAGGAAAGAGGGGAGCAGCTGCCCAGCACCCCCTATCATAAGTAGCATCACTAATAGAAGAGCTGAAGTTTAGCCTGTGATAGGAAATATTTTCATTTTCCTTTTCACAAAAGTTTCAGTTATGTATCCAGGACAGTATTTATCATTTTTAATCACACGTGACTTTGTGGAGCATTTTTGCCCTGATGGAGAAGGACATTCCAATTCAAAGTAGATCTTGTGAATCCCAGCACTCATCATTCTTCTCCTGTATGTGGAGTCCATGACTGGTTTTGCAGGATTTTGCAAGCTGTTGCTCCTCTAGGAATGCGCTTCATAATATCATGTTTACATCCATAGCCAAGGTTGGCTATGCAATCCCTGTTGTGTATACACCATTATTGATTTCCAAAGTTACAGAGACCACCATTTAATAAGCCCCTTGGATGATCTAGGACCACTTGGTCCCCAAATGGACCTCTTTGGTTATTAACCCTCATTAAAATATCTGGACTCTCAAAGGCAAAGGAGACAGTGGCTTCTATTTGGGTTATAGTAGAGATGTGAAGTTCAGTTAATAATTGGTTAGTTGACTGACAAAATGTGATGTAATCATGCCAAACGTCAGTGTGTCTGGAGACAGCACTGGGACCAGACAGAGACTAGCTGTAACAAAAGTACTTTGTAATCACAGGTGCACTCAGCATTGGGTGTGGAGCTCTGCTTAAATAGATCGGAGTGGGGAGAGAAATGTCTCCTAGTGCTGCTTTGGAGGAGTAGCTGCCGAATAGATCAACAATGAAAAGAAAATAACGCATCTCATTTGGATGCAAGAGAAGTGAGCTCTGAGTTATGATTTCAGGGGTTCCTTTTTAACTTACCTTAAAGGCCTAAGAAATCTCCCATGAAAATGGTGAGGTTCAATATGGCTCTTTAAAGTATGTCATCATAGAACTTGATTAGAGTATTCCTTTTTTCATCTTGGTAGCTTGCCACACGGCTCATTTGTGAGGTTATCTCTCTTCCCATGGTGGAGAGGAGCTCACCCCTAAATGCTAAGATTGTTCCCTGTGCTTGGAGTCAAAGCTAGAATGGATGAGCACATAAACAGTGTGACGGACCTTCCTCTGCGGTAAGTAGAGTCAGCTGTGAACCTCCATGGAGAGACTTGTGTCGTCTTCTCCACGGAGTTCTCAGCACTGGGAATGGTTTCTTCTCTCTTTCTGTTACTCTGACTATTAGTGAAGCCAACCTTTCCCCCGCAGTTTCATATTTGCAGTTGCTGAGCTGGGAAGTCCAAGTTGGGGTTTCGGCATGGTTGATTCAGCTTGCCCATCTGCTAGGGAAATGGCTTCATTTGTGGGAGGAACTTTCTGTCAAGGTCCTGAGTGTCTTCTAGGTGCATCTCTTCCACTTTGTTTGTGGTGAGCTCCTGGGGTGCTTCAGAGAGGAGCAAATGGCTCTCCGATGCCCCCCCCCCAATTGCATCTGGCTATTACACTGAACTTCAGCCTCTCTTTGTATAAGATTCTTTACCATCAGCCCAAATATAGCTGGAAAAATAACATGATGTATGCTGTTCAGAAAGATTTAATACTAACAGCTGTAACATTATATAAAAGAGAATATGAAAATAATAATAATCACAACGAACAGTACTGTTTATGTCTAGTGGCCATTTCCACAGGAAATCAAATTACACATGACTCCTAATTTTCAATTTCAGTCTTTAACCCAAGGCCCTAATAACACTCCCTATTGAGCTAGTTGGTCTTTCAATTTTCTTTCTAATTTCCTTAGTCTGCTTGGGCTGCCATAACAAAACACCACAGACTGTGTAGCTCAAAAAGAAGAAACATTTATTTCTCACAGTTTTGGAGTCTGGAAGTCCAAGATCAAGGTGCTTTGCTGATTCATTTCTGCTGAGAGCTCTCTTCTGAATCAAGGATGATTACTTTGTGCCATGTCCTCCCATGGCTGAGAGAGAGAGAGAGAGCTCTGATCGCCTCTTCTCCTTACGGGGACACTAATCCCATCGTGGAGGCCGGGCCCTCATTACCTCATCTAAACCCAATTATCTCCCCAAATCCCCACCTCCTAATGCCATTACACTGGGAATTGGGGCTTCTACATATGAATTTGGTGGGGATGTAAACATTCAATCCGTAGCACTTTCTAATTTCACTCCTCCTCAGTTGGAGAGATTGTAAATTAGAAGACGATTCTAACACAGGACCTAAAAATCACTGGATGCTATTAGGCACAGCCCCGTGTTTCCGGTCTGCACTAAATGACTAATGAGAAGCGGAAGTCCTAAGGTCAGGGCAGATGGCACATTTCATTCTTTGGGGGTTGAAAGAAATGCTAAAGAGATAGGGTTGGGGTTCTCTGTAGCCAAGTGTAAGAGCTCAGTTAAGGGATGTTCTACCTGGTCATTTCCTCCCCCAAGCAAGATCTCTGTTCCATCTCAGCCAAATTTGATGCTTAGGAGATGTGGTGAGCTTGCTGAATATTCATTTGTAGCTCTCTCCATCCAGTTCTTGTACTCCCTGTTATTTTCCTTTGACTTATAATTGGTGTTGTTGCATATTTATAATGGGCTTCGTTTTAAGCAGATGACCCATTTCAAATGCCTTATTATCTCCTCCCCTTCAACCTCGTGCAGTTAGTTCATAGGGAAATCACGTCGTTAAGCGATGGTGCCCTCATCATTACACAGGGCCAAACCCTACGCTCCACTTGCATGTGTGTGGCCTGCTCCAGCCTCTGTGGACCTCTTAGTTAGCAGCCCCAATGTGAGATGAAGACTCAGAACGTGGAACTCCTTAAAATGCATAATATGCATTTTAAAATGCAGAATCACGAGGGATCTGAGCAGCCACTAACCCACGTGATAATTGCTCACACACTTAGGAGTTCTCTTCCCAGGTGAAACCACCCTCCAGTCACGTGAGCTAGTCAGGCGCGTCCAGGCCTCCAGTTACTTCTCTCTAAGCATGCGCAGACATGCACATCACCAGTTAAATGCCATGGACAGGTGGGTCCCAAAATGCGGCCCCTTAAAATAACTTTAAGTGATGGAATCTCTTTATAGCATAAGATGCAACTGCTTTATAAAGAAAAGTATTGTAACTTCTTGAAAAGTAACAAGTCTCTTCAGAGTTTCTTTAGCAATACCATCCGTGCACCCTAGTCCAGGTCAGACCACCTTGGAGGCACCTGGCCAGACCCGTGTGAATTGGGGCAGTGTGGGATGGTCCAGGGACAATCCTGAGAACCTTGCCTGGCTGGGGGCCTGCCCTGAAGTCTCCTAATTTTTTTAGACTTTGTTTCCTTGCCTATAAAGTGAAATAATAAAAACACGTCCGTCCTCTTGGTTTTTCACCTTCTGAGCAATGGCAGTCCCTGGGAAAGAAGCAAATCTCGGATCGTTGGGCGCGGCGGGCTGCCCAGCGCTGGAGTGAGTAATCACGTGCCTCCTGAGACTCACGAAGGACTGCTGGCAGGTCACCCACATCATGCAAAGTGAAGACAGGGAGGTGGGGTGGCAGCGGTGACCAGGCTCCTGGTGGAGGTGGGTGGGTGCAGGCTCCGTGTCACGCACTTGCTTGACTTCAAGCCCTGGTTTGAGCTTCAGGGTAAAGGTCACGGCTCTTAACCACGGTCAACCGTTGCTTTTCTTCTGAGACGTCCCCTGCGAGGCCAGGTTTCCTCTCCTGTCTTCTGGAAGGTGTGGGAGCAGCTAATTAGAGCAGCAAGTTAAGAGAAGACATCGACATCATATGATGGTGTAAAACAAACCCAACATTGTGAAAATAGGGTGTTTTGTGTGTGCTGCTGTACGGTCTTCTAGAAAACAAAATACTTTGCTATTATTCTTGAACAGAAAACGTTAACTACCTCACGTGCCTGGTGCCCTAGATTTTATATGAAGTCATTGTAAGCGTACACCTGTTGAAAGAAAAATGCTTTAGGACATCAGTCATATTTGTACATTCGTGTAGTTATTAAAACACCAGGGTCAAGCCTATTAACCTTAGAGTACAGTATTTCACAATGAAACCAGGTGTCAGAAAAGTGCTTGTAACTGGATTAATCTTTCCATCAGAAAAGAAATATCATATTTTACTTGGCACTAAAGCTCTTGGTTGTCTGTTTTTTAGTTGCACATCTAAGTGAACGTTGGTGAGTGTGTTCTTTCCGGTGACCGATAGCCAGAAGTGTCCGAATTGCACGCTCCTGGAAGCAGTGCGGACCCCAGAAGGAATGGCCCTCAGGAGCCTTTTCCGTAGGTCCCGTGGCAGTGCCAGGCTGCCAGAACGCTGTGTCAGGAGGAGGCAGTGTTGTCCTGGACGTGCCCGTTCGTACACCCCACTGAGGGGAGCTGGGGACAGGCGATGGCTTCATTCAATTCTGCTGCTGGCGGTTGGCGTTTATTTGGGAGGAACTGGCTTCTGAAAATGCGCACATTTTTTCTGTCAAGGCATTTCTTTTTCAAAGAGAAAAATTAAAAGCCCTCATCGATGATCACCATTAGTACTATTTCAGCTGCACCTAGTAAGGAAGGAGGTAGTAGTGGCTGGGTCCGAGCAGCCTGGTGTGTGCCGGCACTCTCTTGTCTGTGTCCTTGGGGGCACTCGTCTGCAAACCCGGCACGGACAGGGTTTGAAGAGCAGATGGCCATCCTGTAGAAGCCAAGTACAGCAGGGTCCAAATAACAGTGTGCCACTGGGCACAGCACTCACATTCACTCCGGTCAGCGAGGGGAGGACGGGAATCCAGGACTCACCAGGATTTGCAGGGGCTCACGTGACTGACATTCACAGAGGAACATCTGCAAGTGACTTTGGAGGCTGCCACCTGTTCCCATGCTCTGGGCAGGTGCACACATGCCTCCTATGGCCATCATATGCACCCAGCACATATATACCACATTTATGAAGCATGCATATCACACACAAATCACGGACACATAGATACATGTGAATCACAAGCGTATGTCACACACACAAATCACACACACCATACACATCACACAAATCTACATGCATGTCGTGTACACACATCATGCCTATATCATATAAATATCACATCTATGTCACATGTGCACATGTCACACACACATACACACACATCATGCACACACACACACACACGCGCGTGCGCACACACACACCATGCAATGACACACACAGAACAATACCCGCAGTATTTTAATCGCCCATAGCTCTGGGGGGCAGATGCAATGTAGATGCATGGAAGAACATTTTCGGGGGTTGCTGTGAGAATGTGGGTGAGCTCCAGGAACTGTCCGCCTCCAGAGCGGGTTAGATGGGACAATGTGGAGGCCCCTTCCAGTCTGAACAACAGCTCATGTTCTCATTCTTCCCGCTTCTGACTCTTGTCCTGCTTTGCCCTTCCGTCCCCACATGGGTTTCCCAGGGCCTTCGGCACCTAATAACCAATATCCCCACATTCCATCTGTGTTCAGACTGACAGAGTGGGAGGCCAGGGTACCAGGCAGCTGGAGGAGAGAATGTCACCGTTACTGGACAGCGTGGCTCAGGTCTGGGCCATGTGGACTTGCCACTGTCCCCCTGAATTAACCATGTCCTCTGGCCCCCAGCACAGAGCTCCTGGCGTGGCCAAGAACAGAAGAGATGAGTGTGACCACTTTCTTAAGTGGGGGGACCTCTGAGAGGAGCAGGGGAGGGACGAAGCAGCATGGTAGTCAGGCCCTTCTCCCGGCCCCCCGATCAGATAAATCTGTCCCACCCTCCCTGGGCGATTACACTGTACCCAGCGGGGACAGCGTAATTCCCTGGGAAGTTCTGTGACAGGGACCTGGAAGGCTTAGGAGAAGACACGGTGCTGTTGGAAACCAGTGCCCTGCCTTAGTGGTTGGAGCCCCTGTGGACCTGTGTGGGGAGAAGAGAAGTCGTGTGGGGGAGGGACCGGGGACATGTGTCCGGGGGACCCTGCCCCCCTGCCAGACCTGTAAGCCTAGCTCTGAACACGTAACAGTGGAAGTCACTCATCACCAGCTTGCCGTGTGATCCCCACTGTGTGACAAGCGCGGTCAGAAGTGCAGGTGCACGCTGTCCAGTAACGGTGACATTCTCTCCTCCAGCTGCCTGGTACCCTGGCCTCCCACTCTGTCAGTCTGAACACAGATGGAATGTGGGGATATTGGTTATTAGGTGCCGAAGGCCCTGGGAAACCCATGTGGGGACGGAAGGGCACCTGCACTTGCACAGAGTAGGCCGTGGTCCTACTCTGAGGGTGAGAATAAATGGAACGTTTGCTCAGAGCGATTTTGCAGTGTGGATCCAGAACTTAAAAGTATGCATGGCTTTCGACTCCGGGCACTTCACTAGCTGAGCCCACGGAGAAGGTTCACTAGGGAGCCCCAGCCTGACACACGAGATTGACCCCTGAAGCCTTGTGCCGACACAGAGAATACCCCCCAGTTACGTGCTGGCTGGCACAGGCACGACCAACTGGCGATATAGTCGTAGCACTGAATATTATCCAAGCATTCAAAATTCTGTTTCCAAAGGGTTTTTGGGATCTGAAAAAGTGTGATTAAATGTTAGATTTAAAAAGCTAAGCAAAGCACTCCATTCAGATTGAATTCCGTCCTTTTGTGAAAAGGTAGAGGTCTTGGCAAAATAAAGTGTGGCAGACACTTTGAGAATGCAGAGGGACATGGAGTGGGGAGAAGGCCATATGGGCAGCAAAGTGTTCTTCAGGGGAAGGGCAGTTACGGGCTCTTTTTAATTTTTTAAAATATAATTTTCTCTGTTTCTCCACCAAAGCTTTGTGGAGCTAAATTATTTTTATCGTGAAAAGAGTAGTAAATTATATGTTTGGAAGAGCTACCGTATTCTTATAGAAACAAAAGGTAATAGGTAATATTATACATCCAGGCTCAGTGACCACTGTTTTTGTGTCAGAACAGCCTGCATCAGTCACCAAGTTTCAAAATCATGCGGTGTAGCAACCGTGAAACCTCAGTGACACATCGTAGGGAACGGTGTGGCTTATCGGGGACAGCTTCGCACCCTGAGTCTGTCCCCTTCCTGGGACCCGTGGGCTGGGCACGGATGCTCTTTTCCTGAAGCAGCAGGCAGAGCCACTCCAAATGCGCCAGGCCTTCTGAACCAGGGTTGGCTCTAGCACGTGACGACTCCACCCGCATGGCATTACAATAGCCAATCACGTGGCTGAGCCCAGAGACCAGGGAGGGACTGCTGAGTTCTCTATCGAAGGGCAGGGATCCAAGAAAGGCATAGAGTCCCTAAAGACAATAGCTATTTCTGTTAAGTACATACACATGTTCGCTTAGAAACAAAAGGCTCTTCCCACAGAGGCATCTCTTGAAGACTGTCGCTGATGTGTTTTGTTGTCCATGTGTTAGGCACCCTCCCGCTCACGGAGTGGCTCTTTCTCTGTCTTCAGATCCTGGCCAACGTGATCATTTTCATCTGCGGGAACCTGGCGGGAGCCTACCACAAGCACCTCATGGAACTTGCTCTGCAGCAGACGTACCAGGACACGTGCAATTGCATCAAGTCCAGGATCAAGCTGGAATTTGAAAAACGTCAGCAGGTAAAATGCGGTTTCGATCCTCTTCCGCACTTTGAGGCATCGTGCATGTCAGATCTGTCGTCTGTTCTCTCATGGGTATCTGAAAGCACCCAGGCAGCCCGTGCCCAGCTAGAAGCCAAAGAGTGGCAATGGCATCTTCAGACCCAGACCTGGGGACCCCAGGACCCCATGTAGACAAGACAGCCACATCAGCTGCCATCTACCCAGGGCTGGGGAACGTCAACAACCACAGTAATGACACTTCCTTAAGGCCCTGGCTTCGTTTCTCTGGGCGGAGTGGGGAGGTGGCAAGTCAGTCACCGGTTCGTGGGATAGATTTCTGCCCCAGCTGAAGCCTGAGCCTCCCTCCCTCTGTGCGGTCGCAGCACCTCACATAGTGCCTGTCATCCACAAGGGACGAGGCAGTAGGTCGCTCTGGAGGGAGGCAATGGAGCTGGGAGGGAGGGTGGAGTAGGGAACCGGAAGTAGTGCTGGAGGCTGCCCGACGGAGGACAGAAACGTGCGTCGGGGTGACACACAGGTTCCAGTGAGGTATTGAGAAGGGAGGGGAGGGCGGCAAGCCCGAGGTGTGGGAGGCAAAGCCCGGCGGTGTTGTCAGGAAGCTGGGCAGCAGGTGCGACAGGCATGCTATTTGTTGAATTGCATTGAGTTCATCCATTGTGTAAGACTTCACTGTGGCGTTTTGTGGTGGCGGGGACAACACATCCCCTTTACATTTTGCTGCTGGACTTTCATTTTTCTGTGCGCTGGTGCATCTTGCTCAGATTCCTTTCGGATAACTAGAAGTTCGGTTCATTCATTCAGCAAGTGGTGATTGAGCACCTGGTTTGGGTCAAGCACGGTTCTAGGCTGGGATGTACACACTGCTTTCTTGCTGGCACTGTTAGCAAATCTCATGGTGTGTTGTTGTTTTTTTTTAAGCATTTTGTGTTACAACATGTATAGCAAAGGTAGTCAGTGAGTAATGTTTACTTCTTTGGTCTCAATGTCGATCAAACTCTGGATTCAACACTAAGAAATACAGACAGTTGTTAACACGGGACTATCATCCTATATATCGTCATAGGTTATGTTCAGAAACATTTTAAATTGAGGTTCTAGAAAATTCCACCGTTTCAACAAATAGTAGCTAATATTTACAGTGGGTCCTGCCATAGAGTTGGAATGCTTTAGGATGATGGTTTCCGTTTGCAAACAGTAGTGACTGGATCAGGTTGGTTCTGACAGATGTAGTTCACTTTCTTTTCCATCACCTCCAGCATCTACTTCAAAATAGCACCAAGGTTAGGGAGAGCTGAAATGTCAAGTTGACGGCTTATGTAACCTAATATTTATAGCACCAGCTTTGACAAACACAATAAGTCAAGCTCCCGACCTCATCGGTACGGTATCCTTCTCCGAAGAGACCTTGAGCAGCCAGAACCAGGTGTCATCCCTTGTGTCCCATAGATCCGTGGCATCCCAGTAGTCAGTCAGGCCCCGCTTTGACCTTATGTAGCTCAAGAACCCGGCCAGTGTGGCATCCTTTGTGCTCGAGACTTTGTGAGACCAGCATGGGAGGTATTTATTCTAAGGGTATTTACTGGTTTACAAAAAAATTTAAAAAGGAGCCAGTGATCCTTTTCAAACAAGGAAAGAGAAAAGGACACTTTGAAGGAAAAAAATCAGACCTTTACTACAGAGGTTTAACAAGTATGTTTTGTAATCAACACTAGGAGACAGCTGCCTGGGTCTGGTGCCCAGATAGCAGATCCCTTGCAAAGGCTGCAGAAATAAGTTCCTAAAATTAGAATGGAAGACCTGGTCCTTTTTTTTTTTTTGAGCAGCAATTCAATAGCAGCAAAAATTTCTTAGTTAATAAAAGTCAGTAAAAAATATGACCTGATGGACACAAGGACACAGAAACTGGCCAAGGGCAGGAAGTCCATGTCACCTTCCTGCAGAGGAGCCGTCCCCAGGACCGTGAGACCTGGTGCAGCCACAGGCCTCGTTAAGATCCTAGAGTTCCTCATGTCCCTTCCTGCCTACCCTTCACCACACACCATCTGGGCTTCATCCTCAGTCACCCCTGCAAACAGCAGTGTCAGTCACAGAGCCTCGTTCAGGGGGAAGGGTGTGTGCTGAGCAGAACAATGTGTTCCAGCCCCTATTTGGATACATTTAACACTGTCCATTTCAATGTAATAAACATCCGATGATTGCAGGAAGGAAAGTGCACTAGAAAGAAGCACGAAACACACTCAGCACGAGGCAGGGTGCAGCTTGTGACCGTGCTGTGCACTGTCTTTGCCCAGGCTCCTCCCAGAGGCCCTTCCTGCCCACGAGGCACCAACGGTCAACCTGTAGCGGCCACCTTGGCCACTGCTGAAGAACTTAACTGCCAGACTCCGTGACGCAGGGCTGCTAGGGCCCATTCCTGCCGTCCCGAAATGGCTGTGCCTTCTTTGGTGGCCAGGGCCGTCTATTGTTTATTATTTTTCTTTATATTCTCAGAACCTAGCACGGTTCCTTGCGTGGAGTAGGCAAGGAGACATGCTCTTAAACGCCAGCTGGCAAATTACATAAATACGTTCTGCACTAGCTTTCTCCCTCTCCTTCTCCACCTTCAGCCTTCAGCATGCAGCTACTAATTATACAAGGGCTGTCCGGAAGAAAGCCAGCCCTAAAATGCCTCTGCTTTCCACGACCCCTGAATGATGCCCCACTCGTCAGCCCCTTCCTTTGTCTCTTCCGAATTCTGCACATTAATGCAATCTCTGAACACACCATGCCTCGCAGTTGCTCTCAGCGAACCCAGATGCGGTCAGAGGTGTCTTCCCATCAGGCACTGAAGTAACACTCGGTCATGTTCAATCTTCAAAGAATAAACGAAGATGTACAGCAAAAATGTTAACTCCTTGTTCTCACAGGCCCATATTCCACTCCCCAAAAGTTTCTAGTGTGATTTGGCTGAAGTATTTCTATGAATTTGGGTTATTTTAGGTTCATTGTCATGGACGTGATCAATAACCTTCCAGTCAGGAGCATGGAGACAGAATGTGTGTGTGTGTGTGTGTGTGTGTGTGTGTGTTATGAATGACACAATTTGTGTGTCAAAGATAAAGCACAAGCTTGGAATCCTCCAGCCTTGAACTTGATCTTGAACTGAGGGACGCGTGTTTAATCTAAACTTTGTTAACATGCCTGGCTCACAGATAAAATTGTGATGACAGTTTGCAGGATAATGGATCTTGAAAACAGTGCTAGGTTTTGACATTGATGAGTACAACGCTTAACAATATTACTACACTTAACAGTCTTTGCTGGTGAATTTTATTAACAAGTTGAGGGGAAAATGCTTAGGGGAAATATTTAGGAGTGGGTATTCCAAAAGGCGGGTCAGTACACAGAGACAAATGTCAACTCCAACAGGTCCAGTGTACTGTGACACATAGTAACAACGCAAATTCCGGTCTGTTGTGATGAAATTTCATTTCATATGCCAACTTTGGGCCACTCTCTAGCAATATCTATCGTTTTGTTTAAATACAGCTTTTTAAAAACATTTTGATTATATTTTCTAACTTCTTTAAACATTCCTTTTCAAGCTTCGTCATTCTGATTTTTCTTTAAAATCTAAACTTACTTTGGTTTTTAGAAAGATACATTTAGACCATTTGCATTGTTGTCATAATCATTATTAATATTTAGTATCTCTCATTCCGGTGCCTGAGACAGTGTTGTTTCATAACGTTTTATAGTAATGTCATTCTATTTTGTATTTCCTTTTGCTTTTAAATATGATCCATAAGGTCTCTATTCTATTTCTAACGTATCTTGTAAGCACTTTAGAATATCCACCAACGTTTTAACATTATCATTATTATTGATCCAGATGCTCCCAGTGATGCTTACCTCCGTCCCTCCATGCTGTAAGCATCCCAGTTTATCTTATTTTAAATTGATAACTAAACTGGGAAAAAGATTATCTGTTCTTCGACATCTCAGAATGAGTGTCTTCCTTCTTCCTTCCTTCCTTCCACGCACCACTAACCTTCTTGAGAGAGTAGCTACGATCCCTCATTTCTCTTTGCTTCTTACCCAGTGCCTGACTGCACTGGTCGGCTGCCCTCACAGTCCCCTGCTCAGCCGGAAACCGCTGCCCAACGGAGAAGCGTGTTCCGTCCTGGCTTTGGGCAGTGTTGCCTTTCGTTGTCCACTTTCTGTCTTTTGGGGGAAAAATATTCTTGGAGAGAAAAGCCAAACCCTCCTCTCTTGGTTCGTGTCATTCTGGTTCACTGACTCGTTTGTGTTTTGTTTTTTCTCTTCACCTTCTTACAAACACCTTCTGTCCCAACCCGCCCACACGCACGCGCGTCCCTCGGGCTGGGCGCACGGCCCCTCTTCCGCGTGTTGGTGTCAGCTTTCAGGTCGTCGCTCCTGGCCAACCCGCCTGCCCGTGGGGACCAATGGCTGTCCGCTCACTAACTCCGCCCTCCCCCTTCTCTGGAGTCCCAGACCCGCTTTCCATTAACCCTACCAGCTCACAGCGTGCAGACTCCTTCTCCCAGCCCACCGCACTGGTCCGTCAGCCTTGATTTCTCTTAGAGACGCCCCCCTCTCTCCCTCACCCCAATGCGGACTTGCCCTCTTTCTCCCTTGTGTCCCCCGTAAAATCGGTTGCTCTGTGGGGTAGTTTGTATTTGCCATTCTTCCTGCCACCCCGTTAGTTTGGGTTTCCCCTACATCCTACCTTCATCAGTGCCGAACTGTAGCGTCAGATTAATCTCCCGGGGTCAGTGGCAGCGCTGAGCCTGCAAGCACCCAGGGGTGCCCTCTGCAGGTGCCCTTGGACTCGTGTGCTAGGAGGGAGGATTGTGTAATGGTTGCGAGCATGGCTCTGCTTCCTCTGCTTGGTTTGGAATGCCTTCTGGTCCTCCACTTCTCCATCTGCAAAAGGGGAGTGTTATTCATTCGGGCTGCTGACACAAAATAGCATGAGCCGAGAGGTTTGGAAACAGGAGCTATGTATTACTCCGAATTCTGGAGTCTGAAAATCCAAGATCAGGGTACCAGCGTGATGGCGTTCTGCTGAGAACCCTCTTGCGGGTCGCAGATGGCGGACTGCTCCCCATATCTTCACGTGGAATGGGGGCGAGGGAGCTCTGTGAGGTCTCTTATGAGAGAGAACACTAGCCACATTCCTGAGCATCCTGTCCCCCGTGACCCACGCCTGTCAAAGTCCTTGCTGCCTCCTGCTATCACACGGGGATTTCAACTTAGGAATTTTGGGGTGACACACTGTCAGTCATGCCAGTGGAGTAATGGCATTACCTACCTCAGGAGATTGTGGGTATCTCACACATTTTTATTGTCACTCAAGGAGCATGTGCATATATGTCTGTATGTGCACGTAGGAGGGCTGTCTGGAAACCATCCAGCCACAAACGCCTGTTTTTCATAGTACATGGCTGGACACTTTCCGGACAGCCCTGATGTGTTCGTTGTTCGTATACGTATATGTGCTCACTAAATGTACGGGTGCTCATTGTATCTGTATAGATACATAAATAAATATCTACGTGCTCTCTAAACAATGTATATTTGTTTATACATTTAGTATGGTGTATTTTAGTAAACAATGTCATACATGATATATAATTAGCCCAGGTTTTATACACACACACACACACACACACACACGTCCTGGATTGCAAATGGCTGAAAGAGAGTCCACAGGAAGTCGCTGGCACTTGCCCTCAGGGCGGGGGACAGCTGGGACCCATTGGCTGCGGCGCTGGCTTCCCTGGGAGCTAAGAGTGATTACGAAAGCAGACCCAGCGTCTGCGTCTTTCAAGTCCGCAGAAAAGGAAGAAGGCTGGGGGTGCTTTTCTGGCCACCCAGCCGGGAAGGAGGGAATGCAGAAAACTGGGGGGACTCGGGGAGGTGCCGGGAGAGCATGTCTGGTGTGTGCAGGAGCTGGGGGAAGGAAGGTGCCCCTTCCCGACACAGACCCCTAGCTCCACGCGTGACCTTCTTTCCAAGACTCCCCGTATCCCCATCTTCTTCTGAGTCATTATTGAGAGATGTGTTTTATACTGAAGAGGAAATGTGGTAAGACACCCGAGTTATGAACCTGAATCTTCATTTACTCAGCAGGCACTCCTGATATCCTTATTGGACTTATTCTTAGACAGTATCAGAATTAAGGATAAAGAAGAAAATCCTAAAAGCTTCTAGAAAGAAAACAAAACAACTCAATTAACCGCTGTGGAACAAGAGTCAGATTGGCGTTTCTTGTAAACAACACTAGATGTTAAAAAACAGGAGAGCACCATCTTTAAAAAGTACTTTAGGAAAGTGTTCTGCACTTCGTTTATACACCACGTCAAACTGCTGTTCGTACGTGCAGTTCAGGTAAAGACTTTCAGGCGTTCAGGGACTCAGGAAGTGCAACCCCCACACGTGGGCTGGGATGTGAAGATTTGAAGATTTCCTCCAGGACAGCAACCTGAAATGAATTCAAACAAGACAGAAACGGTTGAGGGACTGGACACCTTTGTGAGCCAAGAAACTGGTGAAGCTTGAAGAGTTAAGGCTAAACAATTGTGGCCCGACGGAAAATGAGCACTGTTCAGTAAAACACAACCGAGAACAAAAGTCTACTAATATCCAAAACTCAGACGAGGTCATCTCGGGAGCGACCGATCACTTCCAAGGAGCAGCTACAACAGAAGGGGTTCTTTACCTCGTTGCTTTTGGTCATAGTGAATACTTCGGTTTCAAACATCGAGAGAAAGTATTCGCTTTTTATATTCATTGAAGTGGATTACGTATTAAGTTTGAAAAACTGTCTTTCAGTGGTCACTTAAAAGTCAGTGCACAGGCAGAAGGGCATTGCTCATAGGAGGACAAGCATCAGGATACCAAGACTTTAATATTTTCCTTCCATCACATGCAATGAAATCTCAGCTCAAGGACGAGGTCAATGGTGCTTATTGCACTTAAGCTATGAAAGTCAGAGTTCCCTGAGGCATGCTATACATTTTAGCATTATTGGCATTTGCATTTCATAGCATTTTTCATCTGAGAAAGAGAGTTCTCCGTAAATACCGTAAATATCACGACCCATAGCCATGTCTCGTGCAGTTGTTTCAGTGCCATGAATACACAGGGCAGGGAATTGCTGAGGTCTCAGCCAAAGCTTGTGCACGTGGGCAGCTTCACCCAACTTCCTGCAGGCGACACTGAAGAGTAAGTTTTATTTGGGCCTCATTTGCTCTTGGGGCCAGTCGTCCTCACCTCCGCGTGTGTCGGGGTCACCCTCCTGATGCAGGCAGGCTGAAGCCTCTCCTGTGAACGTGGCCGTAGGAAAGTCCAGTGCCCTCCGGAAGCCGAGGACCTCCATGCTAGCCAGACTGTCCTCGCTGAGCAGACGCCTCTGTCTGTCTGGCGTGTGTGGACGTGCCTTTCAGCTTCTGATATATGGAGCTCTGCTGTATTATGTGGCTGACCCTGGACAGCTGTTGGCGTGTTCACCTCAGTGTGCCTCAGTTTCCAGGCCTGTAACATGTGAATAGTGCTAGTGTCTGCTCTTAGGGTTGTTTGGGGGACAAAGTGTGTATGTCAGAGTCTGGAGCAGCCCGACGTAGCGAGCGCCCTGCACACAGGCCCTGGGCCACTGGGTGGAAATTATGTGCATGTCGAAGTGGGTGGGCTCCTGGTTTCCATGAGTCGTGAATTGAAGACTTTGCACAGAGGTTTGGGTATTGTAGGAACACTCAGGAATGCCCTAAAGGTTACGGGAAAAAAGTACCTCCAAACACACACTTTTGGAAATTTGCAATGCTTTTGACGCATCTTTAAAAAATCAAGAAAATAACTCTGTGAAGCTCAAAGAGGTACTGAGAACAAAGGCACTGAACCAGCCGCTGGTTGCCTGACATTTGGTCTCCCACCCCTATCTTGTCCTGCCTGCCCATCATCATATGGCAGAATGTTAGACATAGTTAAAGATCTAGAACCGTCAATCCTACCTGCTACAGGTCACACTGTCCTTGACTTGTGATGTCTCCTGATGTTTTCTCTTCTCTGCATCGACATATGTCAAACTCAGAGTGCAAAGCAAAGGGACACATCATCGGCCCCTCCGCCTTCCTTGTCCCTTCTTCTCAAGGAGCCCGAAGGGGAAGGCACAGCGCTGACAGTGACAGCCGTGCTCCCCGGCATCTGTTTCCTCACGTGTCACATGAGCTCGGTCTGACTTGCTTCACTGAGCATGATGCTGTCCCGATCCAGCCGCCTGGGCACACGCTGTAGTATGTCATCTTTTTTTCAATGGCTGAGCAGCATTTCATTGTCGATGTGGACAGGGCAAGCACCACGTGATGTCACTGCTGTGTGGGTTGCAAGACACAAAGCAACAACTGAGCCAACAGAACAGCATACAAACCAAAAAGCAAACTCATGTACACGGATAACAGCATGGTGGTTACTGGAGGGGAGGGGCCGGGTGGGGAGGACGTCAAGGCTAACGGGGGTCACACACATGGTGAGGGAAGGAGACTAGACTTCGGGGGTGAGCACGCAGTCGAGTGTACAGACATCATGTTACAAGGTGGCACGCCTGGAATTTACGAGTGCGTAATGTTATTAACCAAGGCTGCCCCCCTGGATTTAATGAGAAAGAAATGGAGGGCTCTGGACCTCGGTAGATCTTGTACCAGCCTAACGGACCATGAATTAATTGCCTTTTCTCAGATTTTAATTTCTCAGAAACCTTCAAAGGAAAACTCTGTGATTGGTTTCCTTGTTCTTCATTTTTCCTGTACCTCAAATTCTGCCTGTGATTTTGAGGTATTTCCATTGAGCTTCGCACTCCTTGCTGTCTGTGGACATTTCTGTGGTGTGCGTGGTCCTCATGTCTCCCAGCACATTACTCTTATCTTAGCTGATTGTTGTCATGAATGTTAAATATGCATGGATGCTGGTTACAAGAAGCTCTTCGAAGCAAAACCTCAAGATAAAACAGTTTCGTAAATGAACAGACATTTTTGCATTTATAAGGAAGAGCACTACTATGATGTATGGGAAAAATACTATTAATATTTAGCCTAGAAATACATTTTACTATGAATATCATCAATTGGTGGTTCGAGAACATGAGTGATATTCATTCTAATGCTTTTAGGTAATGAGCCCCCTCCTAGGCATATTTCATGGCATTAGAAAAAAGCAGAGTTGTTTAATAATTTAAGAAAATCTTGGTCAAGTAAAATGCCTAATTACAGAAAAATTGACTTGTTGTAAGAATTGAAATACATTAAAATGTATACAATAGACTGCTCAAGTCATAAAACCTAGAACATTTTAACTATAGGTGAAAGGCATTGGCACTGTTTTTGTGTCCTTTAATAGAATTTTGATGAGCAAAAAACATATTTTAAATCTGTGAAGTGAGCTATATCTGTCACTCTAAGCAAAATAGATTTCCTGCCAGGTTATGAAAAATAATGGAATTGGATAAAGGTCTTTTGCTCACAGCTGCGGCTGAAGCAAACAGCGATGGCTCAGATGATAAGCTACTAGAACTTACTGAACATAAAATTACTCTAATAAATTTCAGCATTCTATTATAAATCACTTCTCTAGCAAAAAAAAAAATGCTCTCAATTTTATGTCTTCAGAGTCACCTAAATGGGACCCACTTAATATTTAGAGATGTACCCTTACTGAAAGAATTTCTTTGTCCTTTTTTCAAACAATATGATAACTATGAAGTATGAAAAGCAGAGGTAACAGTATTTTCCTGTTTTATTCCTTATTTGGATAACAATTGAGTAAAATGCCCGCCCCAACCCCAATCTCTTAGAGGTCCATATATGGTGTTGCTGTGGAAAGGAACATTAATATAAAAATTATTTCCATTGTTTATACTCTGATCTCGGCATGAGGATTTGAGTTCTCCAACAGTGTGTTTCTTTCTGGATGTGCGGTCAGTTTAGAGCAAGCACAGCTGAAATCTCAACGTTCTTCGTCAAGCGTGGGAAATGTACCATCTTTGGAGTCTGGAGGATCTAAGTGTAGCCTTTACCAAACTGTACTGTCATATATATTTACAGGTAGAGAGAGGGGGGAATGAAACTGTATATTTTCTTCTGTTATCCACTCTATTTCTGTGGAAGCGTGAGAGCAGTTGAGCTGTAATGTATGGTACTTCAAGTGAGGAAGCCTTGCTTGCTTGACACCTCTTCATGCTGGCAGGTGCCAGTCTGTTACCCATTCCCTTGGGGTTCTCACCCTTTCTTGTGGCTTTAAAACTATCCAAACAGTGATGACTGTAGAGCTCTGATCTCTCCCCTGAAATTCAGACTCAAAGTCTGACCCCCAAGCCCACGTTTTCATTGGAATGTTTAACAAGCCTCTCAAATGTAACAGCACCAAAACAAAACATTTGATTTCCCCAAACCTGCCTTGCCCCTGTTGACTGCTCAGTAAATGACACCCCACTTGTCCAGTTGCTTGGGCCAGAACCATAGGAGGAGCCATGCTGGACTCTGCTTTTTCTCTTACTCTTATTTCCACACCATCAACAAATGGTATTAGCTCTGCCTTCCAGGACACCCCAAAACTCTCACTTGCCCCTGGATTTCAGCATGAGCTAAACTGTCCCTGTTTACTTTCTGTCCCCCTATAGTCTAGTCACCACATAGAAACCACATCAAGCCTTCAAAAAGGCCACCAGGTGGTGTTACTCCTCATCTTAACCCCAGGGAATGAAGTCTAAATCTCTCCCCTTGGTTTACAAGGCCCCAAATGATCTGGCCCTGGAGCCTCTACCCTTATCTTTTACCCACTTTCTCCTCTCTAACTAAGGAGATAGAGCTCTGTTCTTTTCCTCAGACGGTGTGTGGGTGCACTTCACAAAAGGGCTTTGACACTCAGCATCCCCTCTGCTTTCTGCCTGCCTTTCAGTAGATCTCTACTTCATTGACAGCCACGGTGATGCCTCTGTGCCTCTACTATCTGACGGGATACCACCATGATCCTTCATTTCCTGACCCCGCAGTACTGTTTCATTGCACTTACCACGGTGTTACATCACTTCCCCTTTTTTCCTTTCCTTTTCTTTCTCCCGCTTTCTCTTACTTTTTCTCTACATCAAAAGTTGGCAACCTTTTTTTCCCCAAAAGACCAGACAGTAAACATTTTATGGTTTGTGGACTATGAAGCAAAACCAAGACACTGTTTTCATCAAAAGGTTTATTGTTAAACACACACATACACACACACACACACACACACACACACACACACCCCACACTTTGTGTTTAAAAGGTAAAAGCCATACTTAGTTTATGGGTCATCCAAAATGGTTAGGAGAGAGGATTTGGCATATAGACCATAATGCTTCCTGGTCTTTATTACTCAATAGAAAATAAACCCCAATTATGGGAGGGACTTCTAAAATTTAGTTTATTACTATGTTCCTGGCATTTAGAAGGCAAGGATTTAAAGTAGCCACCACAAATATGCTCAAAAATGTAAAGAAAACCATGCTAAAACAAGTTAAGGTAAGGGTGATGACAATGTCTCATCAAATAGATAATACCAGTAGAGTGATAGAAATTATAAAAAGAGCCAAATTTAAATTCTAGAATGAGAAGCACAGTAACTAGAATGAAAACTTCACTAAAGTGCGTAAACAATAGATTTGAATTCACAGAAGAATGAATCCATCAACTTGAAGGTAGATCAATAGATATTATGCAAACTAAAGAACAGGGAGAATAATAATGGAGAATGATGAACACAGCTTCAGAGAAATGTCCAACAGCATTAAGCACACCAACATAAGCGAATTGTGAATCCAGAAGGACAGGAGAGAGAGAAAGAGCAAACCACAACATCAATGAAAATTCAAAAAAATAGTGGTGAGCATTTTCCCAAACTTGATGAATCCAGGATATAAAAGAATCTAAGTAGGATAAATGCAAAGAGATTCGCACCCAGACAGATCATAGTAAAAATGTAAAAAAATCTTTAAAGCAGTGAAAGAAAATGTCTCATTAATTAGAAGGGAGCCCTAATAAGTTTAACAGCTGATTTTTTTAAATAAGAAACAGTGGAGGTCAGAAGGCAGTGGGCTTACATATTTAAAGTGCTGAAAAGAAAAAACTATCAACCAAGAAACTTATGTTAAGAAGAAAATATAATAAACTATAAATATATACTTGTTCTTTCTTCTTTAAGCTTCTTTAAAAGACCTAAAATGATATACAGTATTAACAAGGGGTTGTTGACATTTATAGATTTACATATATACCACACTATAATAGCAGTAATTTGGGGCAATAATTATTATGTGCAATAAAAATAACACACAAAGGGGAAAAGATAAATAGAAATTGAGAAAGCAATTCTAAATTTCATATGGAAATGGAAGTGACCCAGAACAACCAAACAATATTGATAAAGAAAAAGAGATTTAAAGACCCATTCGTCCTGGTTTTGAAACTTCCTACAATGCAGTAATAATCAAGAAAGTGTGATAATGGCATAAGGATAGAAATATAGATTAATGTAATATAATTGAAAGTCCACAAACCATCACATTTATAGCCAATTTATTTTTCTCAAAGGTGACAAGTTCATTTAATGAGGAAAGAATATTGTCTTCAATAAATTGTGCTATGACAATTGAATATTTACACTTAAAAGAGTGCATTTGGACCCTTACCTCACACACACATACACACACACACATACACACACACATCCCAAAATTGTTTAAAAACCTAAATATAAGAGCTAAATAAAACTATAAAACTTAGAAGAAAATATAGCCATGAATCTTTGTGACATAAGATTAAGCAAGTTTTCTTAAATATGATACCAAAAGAACAATAGCAAAAATAGATAACTAGGACTTCCACAAAATTGAAATCTTTTGTGCTTCAAAGGATACCATCAAGAAAGTGAAAAGACATCCCATAGAATCTGAGAAAATATTTGCAAATCATATATCTGAGAAGGAGCGTGTATCTAAAATATATGAAGAATGCTTACAACTCAATTAATTTAAAAAATCCAAATAATCCAATTAAAAAGAGCCAAAGCACCTTAATACACATTTCTCCAAATATGATACACAAATGGTCAATACACATATAAAAAGATGTTCATCATTTGCAATCTGGGAAATGCAGTTAAAACCAAGTGAGATACAATTTTACAGTCACTAGGATGACTACAATCAAAAAGAAAATAACAAGTGTTGGTGAGGATGCAGATAAATTGGAATCCTCATGTACCACCGATGGGATTTAAAAATGAGGACCCCGCTTTAGATAACGGTCTGCCAGTTCATCAAAAGGTTAAGTAATAGAGGTACCACATGAACCAGTGATGCTATTCCTAGGTATACACCCAAGAGAAATAAAGACATCCACCCACACATACACTTCTGCATGATTTTTCCTACCAGCACTATGTATTATTCATAATAGTCCCAGAGTGATAACAATCCAAATTTTAAACTCATTCTCTTAGCAATCTACTGTCTCCTTATTTCATCTCATTGGCAGTGCTTTTTCTCTCTGTGACAGGGAAAGTGACATTTCATGGCGTCAGAGAAGCAAAACCTTGCTGACTCCATGTAGGAAATCTTTATCTAGGCTTATGCCTGACTACTTATTGACAGATGTCACTAAATATCACCATAACCAATCACCATCAATCATCATCATGACCATCATCATGACCATCACCATCATCATCATCATCATGACCATCATCCATCATCATCACCATCCCATCACCGTCATCACCATCACCATCACCATCATCACCATCATCACCATCATCATCACCATCATCATCATCACCATCAGACCTCTTCCCCCAGAAACCACTGTCCCCTTTCGTGGCTCTATGTGGTGGTCGGATGCTGTGTAATGGCCTTTTTGGCTCTTCTGTCTCCACCCAGACCAAGGCAGTTTCTGCATTCTGAGGGTGGTGTTTCTGTGGCTGAGCCTCTTCTGTCTCACTGGCGTGCTTTGCAAGCACTGTTTCTACTGCCCTGTGGATGAGAGGTACACTTCCCACATCTGCGTGCCTGGGCGTGTGCACCCACCCACATATCCACACCTGCACACATATGCACCCACACCCCCGCACACACACATACACACCCCCCACACCCACATACACCCCACACCCATACACACCCCCACACACACGCGTGCGCACATATGCTCCCTCCCCCACCTCTCGCTTTTCTGTGCCCGAGTCTACAGGCTTAGAAATTATAATAAATACACAGCTTCTAGAATGAAGGCTGCCACAAAGGAGGCTCTGTACTCATCACGCCTTTTTTATTTTCTGTATTTTCTGACGTCTGGGGCCTTGCACGTTCAGAAACCCAAAACCCAAATGTGTCCCTCGACAGTGAGCCCGGAGTTGGAGCTCTCCCGGGCCCCTGCTTCCAGCCCCTGCGTGTTGTGCACATTCCACCACGGCTGCTGCTGTGCTTGATGACACCACGATTAGAGGCTGCGAAAAAATTCTTCCTCCAAAATAATTCAGTTCACGAGAGGCTCACGAATAGGGGTCACTATGAAAGGAAAATTGAGTGGAACCAAGAGACGTTTCCCTACATCTTAGTGAAACGATGGTGAACACCCCCTAGGAATGGAAATCGTTCCTTTCTGCCTGTGGGATGGCGGCCCAGGGAGCTGGTCTGCACAACATGTCGCTGACAAACATTGCTCAGCGGTTAGCGGGCCATGCCTGGGCGGTGTGGCCAAGTCAAGCCTGTGGGTGACAGCACGTGGGCATCGTCCAACAGCTTTGCAGCCCACTCTGCGTTCTGGGCTGCGGACCTGCCAGGCCGTGGGGAGGTTCAGTCCAGGGCCTGTGGATCCTGCTTCGAAACCCGGGAGCAAAAGTTCTTTGTTAAAGCCTTTCCCCAGGCCAGATCGCAGAGGGAGCCAGGTCAGACAGTGCAGTTTGTTTGATGACAAATAATTCGCAGGCGCATTCATAATGACATCCTTCCACCGCCACGTCTTTTAAAAATCATTTCAACCTGCCGAGGTTTCCAGCTCTGAGCAAAAGATACACAAACATACGTCGTAGCCATAAAAGCTGATCAATAGAACTGTAAAAGGTAAAAGTTTTAAATCATTCTCTGATGATAGCTGTGGGCACGTCCGTTACCTTTTTCATTAGATAGTGACATGTACAAAACATCGAGCCATTTACATTACACGAGAGAGAGGGAAATACAAACAGGGAGAGACGGGGTGGGGAAGACTCATTAAAACAGCGATTTCTCTTACAAAATGAAAATCTATCTTTTATGTATAACCACAAAGGTATTTTCTCCTTGTTTTTTTTTAAGTTGTGGAGAAATAACGTACATTATAACAACAACAACATAGGGAAGTATTTCTTTTATCTACCCTTGCAGGTAGGATAAATGTTGGATATGCTCCTCAAAAATGGACATTACAGTTTCCATGTAACCGTTCTGTCGATGATGGAACACCCAGCATAATTTTATCCATTTCTTGTCATTCCTTTGATCGGATGAACCCCATTGGACTTAGGAGGAGCTCCAGGAGGTCGGGTGTCTGCATCTCAGGGACCGGTGTGAAGGTAGATGTTTGCGCCCTGATTTTATTGTTAACTGTGTGCATATTAAATCCACAGAGTGATGCTTGCATTAGGTTCTTTGTGAACATCTGGGAATTAGTGCTCCCCTTCATTCCTGGGAAAACACCTTCTGTCCCTCTGTGACTTGTCCCAACCAGAACATCCCAACCTTCATTGTAACGTAGTTCTGCAGTGAACTTGGTAGACAAAGCGATGAACTACTACCCAGAGGGAACGCAAAAATGTAAAGCATAAGAGGGGGAAAAAAAAAGAAGGAAAGAGATTTCTAGAACAGGTAGAAAGGCGAACTTCCACATTCCGCGTCCTTTCCACGTTACCGTGTGTGAGAACTGATATTGTTTGGGTGCCCTTGAACCTACTAGGGCTGTGGGTGCCGCCAGAGGAGGGCTGGCCTGCAAGTGCAGAGTACTGGTAGCTCTGTTCACGACAATTACTTTTTACCCTAAGTGTAATTACTAAGAAACGGGCTTCAGAGTATTTCCGTGTGTGTGCGTGCGCATGCGCCCCATCTCCCACAACTTTTCCCATAAGCCCGGCCCAGAGTGTGGACTGTGGAGCCAGCCAGCTGGGGTTTTGGAGCTCTGGCTCTCTCCTGAGATGTCAGGCAAGTTACTCACTGTTCAAACATCCACAATGTGAGATTGGGGGTAGTAATCCTCCCCACCCCGGGTTGAGTGAGGATTACGTGAATAAAGGCTATAAGGAGCTCACTCGTTTCCCGGTGCAGAGAACTCAATAAATATTTGGGGGGGGAGGGCATTTTTCCTTAGATGTCTATATCTACCTTCTTACTTAGAACCCTGAGAAGCCATCAGAAATATCTGCTGATCAATTCAAGTAGAAATTGCCCTCGATAATCTTCTGCAATTGAGACTGATTATTTTCATGTGCTTAACGAGCATAAAATATTATGTGAATTTTTTTCCTAGTGTGAGAGACACGAGGTTTCCGAAATTACTGATCCTAATCACCACTCGGGAGGAATAAATCTCGGCTCCTGGGTGAGGAGCCAGCTTGTGGGGCAGATTAAGAGTTCAAGTTCGGATTAAAGTGTGAGGAGCTTGTTAGAAATGTCAGTGTTGAGAAGGCAATTGGAGCTATAAATCCAGAGATTAGGGTCAGTCACGGGCTGGGCTGGAGACACACATTTGAGAGAAGCCAGCAGATCGATAGCATTTAAGGTTCTGAGATTGGACACAGCCATCAAGGGACCTTGACGTTCAGAAAGGTCCTGGGAAAAACGGAGGTATCAGCAAAGGGCACTGAGGAGAGATGGTTCCTGAAGCAGGAGCGTGCTGCTCAGAAAGCCAGTCCAGTCCCGAGTGTCAGGAGAGAGGGGGCAGCAGTCAGCTGTGTCCTGGCCGGGAGCCATGTTAGCAGGGCCGCAGGCCATGGAGAGAGAGGCCTGTTTCCCGTGGGTGGAGCACAGATGAGAGGTTGCGCAGTGGGGGAGGAGGCAGAGCTCCTCCTTGGGGGGACTTCGCTGCAGGGAGAGCCAAGGGGGAGAAGTGGGGTCCAGAGAGGGCTGTTTGAAGCCTGGGAGAAAGAGCTGCATGCATGTACACCCTCGCGTGATGCAGCAGAGAAGGAGAAGTGGATGTTATAGAAGAGGCCGGTAGGGGGCTGGAGGCACATCCCTGGGTGGGTTCTGCTGCGCCCCTTACACAGTCCGGACGTACAGACGGACCTGGAGTACTTAGGATGGATGTCGGTAGTGGTGATCCTTCCTGTCTTCTGCTACAGAGTTACATGCTTTCCCACCTTCTCATTTTCATCCTTGTGCTTCTACACACCCCATTTCCTCCCCCACCTCTCACCCAGGTACAGACGGTGCAGGATGGGGGCAGTCAGTGCACACTGCTGGCCCTGAAAATGAGAACGCCGAGAGAAAGGCCCGGATACTGCCGCCAGTAGGATGGATGAGGAACCAGTGAAGTTGAAGTATCAACAAGTGGGGCCAAACCCTGAGACATAGAAACGCGCAGTTAGAAAAAAGATAGAAATGAGAATTGGTTACTGACCTTTCTGAAATACGTGCTCAGGAGATACTAATGGCTGAAATCTATGGGTTTTCATCACGTGCTGGATGTATTCCTCACTCCCATAAGCTCAGGCACTAAGATACATAGAGGCACATCCCCAGGCATAGGGATCAATAATGCCCACAGAATGCCACCTGGCTGTTGTCATTTCGGGAGCAAGGGGCGGGGATGTGTGCTGTGTTTCAGAGCTGGAATCTAGTGGCCCAACAGTAACTGCAAATTGATTGTGCCAAGGCTGGGATTCTACTTGGATGGTCATTTATTGGGTTGTGTTTCTTTGTTGCTTCTGTTGTTATTTCTGAATGTTTTTAGGACCAATTAAGAGAACTTTCAGAAAGCACAAGTCTTTGTTCTCAAAAGTTAATGACATACTTTTTATAATGATGTTTATCAGGGGTTGGGGGTTGTGGAATAGTGAGGTGAAGCCCCACCAACCCACGTCTGATTCCCATTTGGGAGGCAGCTCCCAGGGCCGGTCCAAAGGCTTCCCCGCCGCCCATGAGTGTGCCTGGGCACTAAGGGTATTTGTAATGTCAGCATGAAAAGCACTGAGAACAAATTCTGACCCACAAATGTGAGCTACTCTCTTTTAACACACTTTCTGAAATGTTCTGCGTCGGTTAGATACCAATTCTAAGCTCTTAAAATTTCCAGGCATGTTTAAAACGCTGTCTATCAATTGAGTCAGGATCCTAAGCACACTGAGACTGAGGAATAGATGTTCATTCACTAAATAAGAATATCAAACAGAAGGATTCTATATAGATGGCTGCCAATGTTTTAGTCTCTCACAACACGGTGAACCTGGGGTCTGCATCATCTAGGTAGCCAGGCAGTCAGACCGCCCTCCCCACTGACCAGTGTGCAGACCTCAGGCCTCTGGAGGGCAGTGTTTTGTCACTTCACGACAAATGCAAGCTGGCATGAGATGTGATGCAGTACACTGTGACTTCAGCAATGTGTGATAGGAACCCTTCAGGAGGAGTAACAGAGTCTACTGGGCTCAGATACAGTGGGGAGGAAGAAAAGCACCTGAGTGTGTAGTCTGGAATCTTCCATGATGGACCTGTCAAATCTCAAACATGTAATAGTGACATACACCCCCTGATGAGCTTGCATAGGAAGTGCTAGCTCACAGTAGGACTGCAAGGGGGTGGGTGATGGACAGCTGAAAACCAGTGAGACTAACGCGTTTCTGCGTCGGTCATCCTGGGCACTTAGCTATAGATGTGTGGATTAGGGCGGAGTCTTCTGGAAAAACAGGACGAACTGTGTGCTGGAAGACACTGCACCTTGAATACGGAAGCTTGAGTGGGGTTCAGTAGGTCACAGCATGGTGGACAGTGGCTCTTTATCCCCAAGCCCATACTCTCCGTGACTCCTGTGCCTCCGTCTCTGTCTGTGCTCATCTCACCCCACTCCCCCACAAACACACACTGCACCTTCTTTTGTAACCAACAAGCGAAGTGCTCAATAGAACTGTGTCTTTTATTCTTTCCTCCTAAGGGTTTAACTCACACGGATTGTTAATGACCTGAGAGGTCTTCGCCCGAGGACCAAAACAAATCCCCGCCCCTTGCCCCTGAAATGACCCTTTGGCAGGAAGCATCGGACCAGGGCTCGCGGCGTCCATTCAGATGGGCACGGACCTCCGCTTTCCTCTCTCGGCTGAAAATCAGACGCCAGAATTCCCAGCCAATACTGAGCCTGCGGAGTCGGAAGACCCTGCACAGGGGCAGCCATGACTATGGCGTGCTGCAGCTGCCCAGCAGCCCTCACGGCACGTTGGAGGTGTGTGTCTGTGACAGTCAGGACCCCGGCCTCTAGACTCCCGGACACCCCCACCTTCCTAGGTGATTGGGGCGGGTCTCCCACCTTAAACACGAGCCCTCTTCCAAGTTTACAGAGACAGACTTCAAGGCCGGTCACTGAGGACTTTCTCAACATAGTAGTTTTCGGTCGTGCCCAGCAAATGCCCTGACCCCAGGATTGCTCAGGACCCAGGAGCTCGGCAGAGAAGGGCATCATTTCCTGAACTTTCTGGTTGCGTAAGGGGCCTCTTTCTGTCCTGAGCTTCCCCGCACACAGATTCCCGTAACCCCGCCTCCTGAGGTTTCTCCATCCTCGGGCTATGCTGTTCTTGGCTGTGCCCACTTGGTGTTTGCTGTGATAAGCTGTTTTCTCTTTTCACCAGCGAAGAACACTGTATTTACTACAACACTTTCATTGAAAACACAAAGCTGAGGAAACAGAGTCATTAGTTTGTCTTACTCTTGAGTATGTGAGTCAGGAATCTCCAGAGAAACAGAAGCAATAGGATATGCCTGCATAAAAGAAAGATTTTCTCTTAAGGAATTGGCTAGCACAATTCCGGAGGCTGTCAAGGCCAAAATCTGCAGGACGGGCTGGTGGGATGGAGGCCCAGGCAGGAGCCAGGGCGGCAGGTCAAGTCCAGAGGCTCCTCCTGCTCGGAGGCCATCAGTCTTTGTTCCATTTAGACCATCAACTGATTTGACGAGGCCCACCCACATTATGACAGGAACTCTGCTTTACTCAAAGTCTACCTACTTAAATGTAAATCTTGCCCACACCCTCATAGAAACATCCAAAATAATGTTTGAACACTGTGGCTCAGCCAAGTCGACACATAAAATTAAACATCCTACTGAGTTTTCTTGGTGCTTCAGTTTAGAAGGCTGAGATGCATTTCATGCATAGAATCTGTTGAAAATTATGTATTTCAACATGCTGATCACTCAGATTCTGAGATGAAAGAACCACAGACCACAAAGCGCCATCAGCTTTAACTTTTCAAGGCCCTGCTTTAGTGGGTAGGTACAGTTTTCCTTATTCTGCAGCTGTTCACTCTATTCAAGTCAGTTCCAGTTAAATGATGTGTAATGATTTAGCTCTCTCCAACACAGAGTGATTTAAGATGAGGCTTTGACATAAGCCCAAGTGTCTCCTTTATGTGTGTGAGTGCATGCATGTGTGCATGTGCATGTGTGCTCTAGTCGAGAGCTTTATCACACTCAGATCATTGTTCCATGTTGTGTGTGTCACCGCTTGCCACCAGGTGGTAATGGATGTGAAACGGGTCTGGTAAAACCAACACCAGAGTCACTGTTGTTTTTCCGTGAACATGCTGAAAACCTCCAGCTGTCGGTGTTGAAACCAAGCTCTGTGGTTTCTAACTGCCAGTGAGTCCTCCATGGCTTGTAACAGGACACTTGTGAGGCCAGGATGTGGAGAAGCCCCTCCAGAAGGATGTAGCTGCGGGAAACAGTGTCTTTAACTCATCAATGTACACAAAAGCAGAACTTTCTACAAGTACTTGGAAAAACCGTCTTTATATTTAGAATTGTGGTCAGCTACACACAACTGTTCAGGTGCTCATAGGGAGCCTTCCCTGACATTCTCCCAGCTTTCCAAGCTGGTGTGTGAAATTGCCTATGACGTAGGGGCCCACTAGACCTAAGAAAATACAGTCATCAAATATGGAACTACTCGTACAGAGGGAGCCAAATGTTGTATACACATTTTAAGAAAGGAAAAATCTATATTACAAAGGTAATACACAGTATATGCTGATAACAAAAGATGAATACAAGTCACGTGTGACTTCTGCAGTTAAAAGAGGTGCTCAGAGTGGTGACCATCAGCATCCAGACACTTCCAATTATGGGAACTGCTTGAGCAATGCTGACCAAAGTGCCCACCTGTATCACTGCACATGCTGTTTCGATTTCTTCCTGAAGTACAACCAGTGTACCCGGTTTTCTTTCTTTTTTTTTAATTCATTTTTATTGTTAGACTTATTGGGGTGACATCTGTTAGCAAGGATTACATAGGTTTCAGGCATACAATTCTACAGTGCATTGTCACCTTGTTGTATAATCAGTTCACCACCTAATGTGACTTCTCTTTCCATCACCTGATATTTAGCTTCCCTCCTCCTCTCCCACCCCGCTTTCTCCCCTCCCTAACCCACTCATCCCCAAATAAGCATTAAAACTATTGATTGTGTCCATGGGTTATTTGTTTGTTCATTTCTTTTTTTCTTTGCTTTCAGTTTTATATTCCTCATGTGAGTGAAGTCATACAGTTCTTTGTTTTTTCTGTCTGGCTTATCTCACTTAGCATGATGATCTCCAGGTCCATCCATTTTGTTGCAAATGGCAATATTTCATCTTTTCTTACAGCTGAGTAATATTCCATTGTGTATATGTACCATAGCTTCTTTATCCAGTCGTCTGTCGCAGGGCACTTTGGTTGTTTCCATGTTTTGGCCACTGTGAACAGCGCTGCAATGAACATTGGGGTACATAAGTCTTTGCGGACAAAGGTTTTCAAGTTTTTTGGGTAGATCCCCAGAAGGGGAATTGCTGGGTCAAATGGTAGCTCCATTCCCAATTTTCTGAGGAACCTCCACACTGCCTTCCACAGTGGTTGTACCAGTTTGCACTCCCACCAGCAGTGTAGCCGGTTTTCTACGGTACACCACGTCCTTTAAGGTCCCCCATTGTAGAAGGCAAGTGGGGGAAATCCAGACAACATCCTTGAATTTTAAATACCACTTCAAAATGGTCTTGTGCTTTTCAAACGACAACCATGCTTCTTTTTTTTTTTTTTTTTTTTTTTTGTCACACCTGTTGAATGGTGACGCTAGCATTCATTTGATTAACGGCATCTTTTGAGTAAACGTCATACTCCACATAGCCACCATAATTGAATTCAACTTTGAAAAGTAATACATAGATAACATCTCTTAAAAACTGTGTATGTTTTTTGGTACCCCGGTGTAAATGTGAACACTTAACTTTCATATCTCTTGTCTTCACTACAATTCTTTACTTTTGTGCTCTCAAATCTAGGCTTTTTGATTGAGGCTAAGGTAGCTATGGCAACGCAGAAGCAAGTTACAGGGAGAGTGGGGGTGGGGTAATACCTTCTTCTGTAGGTGAACCAACCATTAGGCCACTGCTGCTGCCTGCAGAGCCCACTGCCAGCTGGCAGCCCCCAAATGCACAGAGTTCTCTTGCGTCTGAGCCTGCCATCTCTCCTCCGGGTTGCCTCTACCTTCCCTGACTTCCCATCAGTGTGGCTGGCACTGTCAGCCTCAGCCGAGGCGTCGCTGTCAGAGAACCCACCCAAGAACAGCAGTCCAGAGTCCTGCTCACTGCCCATGAAACCCCACGCTGACATTAACACCTACATCAACTGTCTGCTTATTGGCCATGCCCCATGGCCAGTGTGCTCTGTGGGCTGTGAAGGGCCCAGGACACAGCCCCCTCATTGCCCTGCCTGCCGTGAGAATGAACTGAGATGCAGATGGAAGTCAGACAAGTGGAGAGCAGAAGCCCAGCTCTGCTATTGATGCAGCTCTCTGAAAAGCTGGGCTTGGTCCTTCCCCAAGTGGCAGTGGTCAGTTAGCCTATGGTGGAGCTACCTGCCACAGGCACCCCCAATGGAGACTTTCTTCAGGAAAACTTAGGGCAACGAGGAGCAGATAAGAAAATGAGAGTGGTACCCGAAAACAGGAGGGAAGGAGGGGCTGAACTGAGCATGCTCAGATGCTTCTCCACTAAGGAGGCGGGAGAGGCATGACCAGGGAAACGCTGTTAAATTAGCTTGGCTCCCTGCACATGTGGGTTAATCAAGATCTCCAGGGAAACATAACCAACAGGGTATGTGCATATGTAAGAGAAAAACTTAGTTTAAGGAACGGGCTCATGCAGTTGTGGGGGGCTGGCAAGTCCCAAGTGCCTGGGGCAGGCCAGCAGGCTCGAGACTGTGAGAGTTGATGTTTCAGTCTTGAACCTAAAGGCTGGACACTCTGGTGGCATTTCCGTTTGGCAGCATGGAGGCAGCATCACTTCTCCTTGGAGAATCCTCTCTGTTTACTCTTCAGGCCTTCAACTGATTGCATGAGGCCCACCTGATTTGGAGGGCAATCTGCTTTACTCAAAATGAACTGGTTGTACATGTTTCTGCTTTTGTTTCTTTAAACTGTCCTTATAGCAACATCTAGGTGAGTGTTTGGCACACAACTGATCCCCGTGGCCTTGCCACATAAAAGGAATGAACACCGCATGGAAACAGGAGAGGGTAGCAGGGGGGGAGTAGGTGGGGAACACCCTTTCACATGCTCTTAGAGTCAGAAATCACTATCCCCAATACCAAGAGCCGTACATCCTAGTCACTGCGTGTACGACTTTCCCCAAGTCCCGACGTAGCATATTTCCTATAATCCTTCTGCTACTTGGGAGCCATGCACAGTGGTTTGGGCAGGGAGGTATGGTGCTAAGGCAGAGGGCATTTAACTAGCTTTAACTGTGTATACTTAGGGATAAATAATTTTAACCATGCACCTTAGGGTGTATGTTTGTTTATTTTTAAAAGATATCTCAATATTTTATGTACACTATAAAACAAAAGTTAGGGTTAAGGGAAGACAACAATCAAATAATCTTTTAAATGATTTACTTTTTATTCAAAAATACATTAGGCTCTTTCATTTAATGTTTTTGGTTAAGAGCATAATGATGGAATCTGCTTCATTGCTTAGGACATTTTTAGTTAACACTTTGCAAAAGAATGCTTTTAAATTCAGTTATTCTGACACTTGGTTTAATGGCCAAATGATCTAAATGAAGAAATGCTCAGAAACTGGGTCTCTAAATCATGATACTTGTTTTTGAATCCTGTCTACATGTATGCAGAGGTTTTTCATAAAATTCAGCTTTAAAATCGCCATCTTTTCCTAATGTCAATCAGTTCTTGCACATCAACCAGAAGGCATTGCATTTTTATTTTTTAGCAAATGGGTTCAAGATGTACTGAATCTTCATTTGGGAGATTTTTAACTGAATTTAAAAATTCCATTTCTAAGGAATATGAAGTGTATACATATGAGAGTTTTTATATTGTTTTGGCAAGAAAATCACCAGAGAGATTTCTAAATGCCTGCTTTTCAAATGGTTTTCCATAGCATTTGTTCTTATAAACTTCTAAAAGAAATTATTTCTCCCTCATGGTTAAAATGACAGTCTTACTTTCAAAAACCAGATTGTGTGTGTGTATGTGTGTGTGTATGTGTTCAAAAATATCCCTTAGTTACTGTAAAGTAGAATTTCTTTGCCATGATGATAAGGATCAACAAATTTGGACTCCTATAATTTTGGCCAAAACAAACAAAACTCCTTTTTAAGTTTAATGACTTTTAGTCCTATGCACAAAATAACCAGAAAACTACTGTGTGATATGGTAATCCATCACATTCCAGAGTTTGATAAACATTGACTCTATGGAGAGTTAACCACACAGAGAACATTCTAGAGCATGTGTATTATTACCACACCTTGTAATAGGCCATGAGTTTACCCACCAGAGAGGGCGCCAGCTCCAGCACTCTGCCCAGGACGTCCTCTCTTCTGCTGATGTGCCCTCTATTGTAGGTGATCCCAGTGTGTCTGGCAGTCACCTAGAGAGGGTGCCACTGTCAATCATTACATTAAAGAGCTACATGTCTTTCTTGCTATTAATTTCAGAAGATAAGAATAAATAGAAGCTCTAATGTGTTCTTTACATACCATGTCCTGGAGAAAGCCTTACTCCCAGTCGAACCCAGAAACCACCACAGTACCCTCACAGACAGCACAGTGTGTTCCTCTTTTATCTATTTTGATAAATTTTATTAATTAAATGTTAGTAGAGGCAAGCTAAGGCTATCCCTTGGAAGCTCATCCTGGGCCTCAGCTGCATGTTCTGTCACACAAGACTGTCACTCACTTAGGCAGCCCTGTGACCAGAGCTGAAAAGCAACGGTGTAGACTGGGGACACCTGCTCATGTGCTCACGGCCCCAACGTGAGCTGCAGCCACATGTGCTCCCTGGCCCTGACATGACCTCCTCCGCCCCCAACCCCGGGGCCAAGTGCCTGTCCACAGCTGTCAGTTGCCTTCCGTGAAGCCCGGGGGTTACTGGTCCTGCAGTCACATGTTATACATGATGTGTAGGTTCCTGCTGCTGCTGTAGCAGGTCAGTGCCAACGTCCTGGCTCAAAACAGCACATTGATGCGCTTCCCCTTCGCAGGTCGGAGGTCTGACACGGGCTGGCAGGGCGTATTTGTCCCGGAGGCCGCGGCGGAGAATCCGTTACCTCGCCTTTCGTAGTGACAAACAGAGACGATGTAGGTCGCATGAACTTTATTTAACACTTCCTGAAGCAAACAGCCTCTATTTGCAGAACTGCAAAATGGGGTGGGGGAGGGGGCAGGAAGAGTTTACCGGACAAAGAACAAGGCCGAGGAGAGCAGAAGCAGCCGGTTGGCGGGGATGGGAAGGAGCAGCCCCGCAGACGGCTTGGCGTGCAGCTGACCGGGGACTGGATAGATGGCGTCTCGGCTCCGGGGCAGCATTTTTAGGGCGTGGAAATGATCTAAGTCCGTTTCAGTTTGGGTTTACTGACGTGGCACCCTGGGCAGGAGTGGTTCCATCTTGGGCCTAGCAATTCATTCTAGAACGAGCTTCTGCAGGCTGCCCGCAGACCTGGGCTCAGGGCCCCACCGCCATCTTCAAAGCCAGCAGCAGCCCCTCTTCCAGTCTCTCTCTGCTTCCGTCCTCACACCACCTTTTCTCTGCCTTCCACCTCGTCTACCTCTTAGGAGAGGCCTTGTGATTCTACTGAGTCCAGCTGGATAGTCAAGGACAGCCTCCTCATCCCCAAACCCTTCCCTTGATCCCATCTGCAGAATCCCTTCTGCCCAGTGAGGTGACCCGCTCACCGGTACTGGGGACCAGGACATGGACCTCTTAGGGAGGCCGTTACTCAGTCTGCCCCACGCAGCTGCGTCACTTCTGTGAGTAACCATCAGTCAGCTGTGATAACAATATGGGTCCAGCACACACACACACACACACACACACACACACACACGACGAAAAACAAAATAAAATTTGCAGACTGTAGGAGGACACTGATGGGGTTAGGATATGATCATTTCCTAATCAAGCAAATGTTCAAAATTTGGCCACAAATCAGAGTTCTGGAAACAAGAGGCCGCTGGGAAATCCGTGTGTGCCACGCCCAGGGCACAGGCAGGAACCGCTGAGAGTGTCCTCCAGCTGTTGCAAGTTCAGATGACAGCTGCCGTGTGCCCCCGCCCCCCAGCCCACTGCTGCAGCCTAGCAGAAGCCTGCTGTCCCCCTCCCAGCCCTCCCAGCAGACGGACGCCCTCGTGCCGCCTGGGCCTGGCCGTCAGGTTGGCAGCCCCGCTCCCCAGCTGCAGAGCTTTCGGTTCTATTTTTAATTCGCCGTGCGGGGCCCATGGTGGTTTTAGTAGCAGTTCCCGTGATTTGGAACACATGTTGTGTTCGGTCTGGAATAGCTTGGCCGAGAGTGATTTCCCTCGCCTCCCAAAGCCGTCCCGGATGGACCTGTCTTCCCCAAGCTGCCGCTTGCCCGGATGACCTTGCTCATCGGTGACCCTACCCGACGCTGTCTCCTGGTCGTCAGGTCTAAGTGAGGAGTCTGCTTGGGGGAGAAGATGTTTCATTTCAGGCCTTCTTAGAAGGCAACGAGAGGGAAAGAAGGTTCTGAGTCCTCTGCCATCCTTGGGAGCGTGGTCAGAAACTAGCACGAGCGTGAACATCAGGAGAGCGATCACAGGCTGCCCCCACTTCCATCTGTGTGACGCGGGGTGACACGGGGTCTCCGCGTGGACCTCGCTTCGTTGGCCTGCAGTGAAATGTGGGGCAATGACTCAACGCATTCACATGCTCAGTTTGAATTAGCAAAGCACGACCACACAGCCTTTAGTGTATCAGTATGTCACCTGGACTCGATAGATGTTAGAGGTCTGACCACGTAACCCAGAGGAGCTGGAGTCTATGCGTATGTCAATCCCTTCATCTCTTGTCTTTTGATCGATAGCAGAGTCATTGATACTACTCCTCCTAAGCATATGGTAAATGAGTATAGTACACGGAGTAATGCACATAACTTCGGGATTGATACCGATTTAGCCACTAAAACACAAAGAAAGAAATCCTATCCACCAGCACCAACCCAGCGCCCGGGTTTTTACGTTGCGAGTGACGTAACTGGGCTGAGGAAAGCACTTTCTCCAAGGGCCCCCAGCACTGTCACCATTTACCCCGACATGCAAGTTGGCTCATGTCCTTGGTGCATTCCCTGGATTGGTTCTCCTGCCCTTGTAGTACCTAAAATTTGGAGGGTCTAGCCTCGTGCCCGAGGTCCCCGCACCCACCAGGAGACCTCAGGCCCGTGGCTTTAACTGAGAACCTCTGAAGACCCCCATGGCTTCTGCATTGGTGGGCCGATGAATCCCATATTGGGGGAGCAGATGAAGGATGTTCCTTCAGGATGCTTTGACAGGGCCTAGAGGGGGGCTCACTTCTGTCTGGCCACCATACTGATCCTGATTCGGGGACGTCGGTTCTTCTGGAAGACCACCCTTCCTGAGGTTGGTGGAGGGAACACCGTTGATGGGCCCAGAGCTGTTGGGTCAGGAGCCTGGCACATGCTCCATGGAGTTCTGCTGGGAAGGAGGTTTGTGCTCCATGTGATCTGGGAATTCTTTAGTCCAAACTGGGAATTGCAGGGCTGGGGGAGGCATCCGAAGGAGCTCAGCACGTCGGGCTAGAAGGTGGTTTCCGGAGGGTGGCGTTCTGCAGAGACCTTTCCGTGCGTCTCCGAGGCCTGACACAGCCAGCCCGTGCCCTTGAGCTTCAGCTGGAAACTTCCAGGTTCAGTGTCCCAAAGCCCAGAACGTAAAAATGGTGTCTCGAGGTAACACTAGCCGCTCCTGTTTATGGCAACCATCAGCGATTGAGGTTATATGAAGGGTTGAAAGAATCTTTTCATAAAACTTCTCGTAAAAACATTTCATGACAAGAGAGCCCAAGGGCAGAGTCACAGATCGTTCGGTCTGAAAAACAGGCGAGGTGGTGTGTGTTGTTCCCCTCGCTGCTGAGTTGAAAACTCGTTTTTAAAATTCAGCTTCCATTATCAACAACAATTTCTGCCCTTTAATAGGACTTCCACTTTCAAAGAGGGCCGGTAAGAAAAGGCGCTCTTTCTAAGCCATGGAAGTGACCCACCCTGTGCCCAGGCGGGCGGCCCAACCCTGTGGTTTCCCACATCTGTGGGCGCATCAAAACACATCCTGTGACCACAGGTGTCCCCTGGGTGCCCAGGTGTCCATATCAATGTCTACCAAACCGTTTTCCCATGGGGTGGCCGAACCTTCCTCGCACCCCATCCCTGCCCCCAGGGATAGCTCCAGCTCTGAAAACTCAGGACCCCGGGCACACCCTGTGCTCCTATGACCACACTCACATGTGCCGAGTACGGAAAGCAGAAGACAGAGGAATAAACACTGAGAAATCCCACCGTCCCCTGCGTGAGACACACCGATTGCAGGTAAGTCCGTGCCCCTCGTGCTCAGTGAGGTCCGGTTTTCCTGCACGTTGATTGTGCCCCAGGAGCAGGTGTCAACTGAGCGTCCCAGCGGGACGGTTATGATGGCTGGGTCTCCAGGGCTCCCTGGCTGCCTCCCCGTCCTCCGTAGAGGCCCACACGGTCACACTCGGGACACTGTGCTCGGGAGCCCGCCTGGCCTTTCTCTACACAGTTGCACAGGGACCGTCACCTCCTGCCTCTGCTGGTCCCTTCTCCTTCTGCTTCCATTGCTGCCCAGGCCCGTGTTCATTGCTCTCCGTTCTGGGGCGGATTGTTCTTTAAAATGTTTGTTTTGGTCTATTTATGTTTGAGTTTGGGTATAATAGTTAAAGAAAAATACTGTATCCCATTTCTCAGCTTCAAGAGAGAGAGGAACCACCTCCCCGTGTGCCCACGTGCCACCTACACATTAAAGGTGCCATTCTCTGGCAGCCAGGCAGGGTGGCAGCTGCATTTATTTAGTGCCCACATGATGCCAGAAGCATTTCGTGTTTTTATTAGGAACTTTGATGAAAACACGCAGGGTGGGCGGAATTGTCTTCTATCGTTGATGACAAAACTAAGGTTCCAACATGTGAAGTCCAAGGTCACACACACAGCGGGGTACAGGGGCTGAAAGTGGGTGTGTGGATCCTGCCCTGCCCTCCCGGACCCCGTGGGGCCTCAGTCCTGGGCTCGCCCTGCGCCTCCTGGCTCCCGCCCCGCCCTCTCCCACAGTGGGACGTGTTTCCAGATTTCCATTCCCGGAAACGGTCCTCCCTCCAGCGTCTCATTTGTACCTCGGAGCATAAGTAATAAAATGGCCAGCAAGGTCCATTATGAAGTCCTGCTTCATATCTGAGCTCCTCTACTCAGACCAAGAAGTCCTGAGAGCAGGGTCTGTGTCACCGGTGGCCTTTTGTCCACGGGAGCTAGCACAGCACTGACGTTTGATGGAACAGTCAAGTGCATATCAAAAGATGTATAGATGTTTTTTATTTTCAATTACCTTTGACATTCAATGTTATAATTTTCAAAAAAAATAGTGCAAGAAATTAGGGGGGTTCTTTATATAATGTAGCACTGTTTTAAATGAATAAGGTGGGTGTCAAATTTTTATACTTACTTGCATAAAGGTGCATATTTATTTTGTTTGTGCCGAGTTAGGGCCTTTTACATAACTTTGATAAAAACTTTGACTGTATGTTATAAAAAAAGAGATGTATGGAGAAAGGAAGAAAAGCCTTATGCCAGGATAAATAAAAGACCTGTTTGATGCACACAGACAAATTAACTGTCTCACAAGTTGTCAGAAGAGAAGTTTACGTTTCAGACGCCTAGGCTTTTGCATTTCTCTAATGAGGAAAAGCATAAATTCAAGGCATGGTGGAATGCCAGGGATGGTGTACAGGGATGGAAAAGAAAAGCATCAGCTCTCCATGTGGTGGTCCCCCCAACAGGGACAGAATGTTTTGGCAAAGACCACATGACCCACTGTCACACCATCCAGAAATACGGGTCCTAAGGAGGTCTCAAAGCAGGAGAACGCATCATCTCAGTAACTGTTCATCTGCTTCAAACTCCCAAAGACAATACATTTTTGAGTAACTATTTCTCCATATTTACTATGTGGTTTATTAACTTCCCTTAATACTTTTAATACAATCATATTATCTTCTAAAATAATTAAACAACTTGCCGAAGTCTTGCTCAGGAGGAGAGAAGCAGTATCTTGATCGGAGCGAATACATTCTCCCATCCATGTACTAACCAGGCCCGACCCTGCTTAGCTTCCTAGATCAGACGAGATCGGGCATGTCCAGGGTGGTATGGCCGTAGACTGGAGTAAATACATTCTATCCTGATGTGGGAGAGCGGTGAAACATGGTCTTAGACACAGAACAATTTTGTGCACAATTACCTCCCACTAAGATGAACTAAATGCTTATTACCTTTAATTACCCAAACCAACTAAAGCATTCTATAGGTGTAAAGCATATTAGAAGTGACGTTGCTCACTGAATCTTCTTCCCTTCCCATCGGGACTCAGAGGCTCTAAGTGTTGACCAGGTAGATGTGCGACAAGTCAGCTGCAGATGGCACTGGGGACTCAGGGTGATGCTCTGGTGACTGGTTTAAGTTCCCTATATTGATGCCTCCCTGTTTGCTTCAAAAATGCCACCCATCTATGTCATTTTTCAATGACTGTGCTGCTTCTCTGGAGTAAAAGACAGGAAAAATTAAATGTATAGTCTCCCTAGATTGCTACACATAAAGATGAGATTAAATACTTTTCCTATCATATGTGTTTCATCATGTAAGTTGTCTAAAACCATGATGCAATAGTTAATTTCATGTGTCAACTTGGCTAGGTCATGGTACCCAGATGTTTGGTCAAACACCAGCCTAGATTTTGCTGTGAAGGTATGTTTGAGAGGTTAACATTTAAATCAGCAGACTTTGAGTAAACCAGATTACCCTCTATAATGAGGGTGAGCTACATGCCACCAATTGAAGGCCTTAAGGAAAAAGACTGAAGACCCCGAAGAGGAGAGAATTCTGCCAGCAGATTGTCTTCAGACTCAAGTTGCAACATCATTTCTTCCCTGGGTTTCCAGCCTGCTGGCCTGCCCTGCAGAATTAAGGTTTCACAGCTCCTAGATTCATGTCATCCAACACCTTAAAATAAAAATGATAGATAGATGATGATAGGTAGATAGATGAGTGGATGGATGGATGGATTGGCAAATGGATGGATGAATAAACAGATGAATGATGGATAGATAAGTAGATTGATAGATGATATTGGATAGATAGATATTAGATGATAGATGGATAGATACATAGATAATAGATAGATGGATAGATAGGTAGATACATACTGGGGATGCCAAAAATGTATATATACTTTAAGAGATGTTATCTATGTATTACTTTTTGAAATTGAATTGAATTATGGTAGCAACGTATAGTATGACGTTTGCTCAAAAGGTGGCATTAATCAAATGAATGCTAGCATCACCATGTGACAGGCAGGACAGTCACAGATAATGGTGGAAACACAGCAGTTTGAGGAGCACAAGACCATGTTGAAGTGGTATTTGCAATTCAAGGATGTTGTTTGGGTTTCCCCCATGTTTTCCTTGCCTTCTACTTATGGGGGACCTTACAGGATGTGCTGTACTATAGAAAACCAGCTACTTCAGGAAGAAATCAAAACAGCATGCACAGTGATATAAGTGGGCACTGTGGTCACTGTTGCTCAAGCAGTAGTTTGCTGAAATCAAAAGTGTCTGGACACTGATGGTGACCACTTTGAGCACCTCTTGTAATTGCAGAAGTCAAACGTGACTCTTATTCATCTTTTATTATCAATATATATTGAGTATTACAATTTTAATACAGTTTTTTCCTTTCTTAGAATGTAGATATTTTTGGCATCCTCTGTAGCTAGACAGATAGATAGATACAGATGGATGATAGATATATAAATACAGAGATCTATAAAATTATACATATAGACACATGTCCTATTGGTTCTCTTTCCTCAGGAGAAACTTGACTAATATACAATAAACACACATTTGAAAATAATGATCTCACAAACAAAGATATTTTTTGTAGAAAGAAAACAATATGACAATGTATGAGTATTACAATGGGGAATTTAATCAGTCAGAGCCTTTCTTGTTTTATTTCTCAGTCATCTGAGATCAGCTTTGCCCTGGAAGAAGCCACGTGCTCTGAAATTCTGAGCCAAGAAGTGAACTGTGACGTGAGATGTGTTAACCAATGACTTGTTCAGTCTTTGCTAACTCTGGCGTAGCCCAGAATCCATCACTTGTGTTCTAAAGCATGTATCACAGCATGTCTGGTATCAGAATGTTAAGTGCACCCATTGGGTCTGGGCGACAGGAAATAGCGTCGAATGATTTTTATGAGAATCACCTGAACTAGGGGTACTTCTTACAGGGGACAATAAAAGAGAATTAGAGGGAATAAACACGGGAAGAGCCAAAGGAATAAATGCTGTAGAGGCCTCAAACCCGAGCAGTACGAAAGCACTGCCTCCTCCAGGCGATGTGAACTTGGGTCATTTCCACGATATTCCTGATGCGCAGGCTTCCTGGGAGAGTAGACACTTAGCACATAGTTGATGCATGATGCCCGGCACATAGTAACCACTCAAGACAGATGAGGTTGCTGGTATTGTTTTTCACTTACTGAGTGTTCTGGGGTTTAATGTATTTATTTTAATTCAGTGCCTAGTGTATGAAAAACATGGCACAGTTAACCTAAAAGTGGGCTTTGTACGCTATGAGGTGGGGGGATAGGTCACATGGAAGTGGAGAAGTTGTAGAGCTGCAGCAGTCTCAGTGCCAGAGAGCCTCAATTCCCTTTGATTCTGATGAAGATGGTGGTCGCAGACCACCTTTCTCGAGCACTGGTCTCCTTTCTGATTCATTCTATGTTTATCTAATCTGAGAGGTTGCCGGAAACCCAAGCAGATGGGGCTAAGCTGGTATCTCAAAATAGAATTAATTCCTTCCACCTTTATTGACTGCATATTATGTGTAAGAAATTCAATAATAACTTTTGAAAGAAAATTTGATGTATTCAATATGTGACAAAATACCCAAGGACTGAATGGCTTTACTGAAGACCTATACTATTACACTGTCATTTTACTTTATAATAGAATACAAAATTAGCTTTATTCACCAATAGTGTATGAAACATGTACACACACTCCTGCATGTTTAAAAATGACCTTCCTTTATCTCCATATCTACTAACCCATCTAGTAATGTCTCTAAAATTTGATCTGTGGGCAGTTCTTTCTTTATTCCTGATTAAATAAGTCCTGTGTGATTTTAATTATTTATATTTCAAGTAAGACAGATAGATGATAAGCAAGTGAAGAACTTTGCAACTAGAAATGAAGTCACCATTAACACTTTAATTCTTCTGTTATGAACAACATATACATTCTTATTCTAAACCCAGTCTTGTATGCCTTCTTTTTCCCCCCCTTTTTAAAATTTTTCAATTACAGTTGACATTCATTCTTATTTAATATTAGTTTCAGGTGTACATTATAGTGTTTAGACATTTATGTAATTTAAGAACTGAATCCCCTGATTAGTCCAGTACCCACCTGGCAGTACACATAACTGTTGCTACATTATTGACTACATTCCCTGTGCTGCACGTTACATCCCCGTGACTGTTTTCTAGCTACCAGTTTGTGCTGCTTAATCCCTTCACCTTTTCCACCAAGCCCCAAACCCCCCACCCATCTGGCAACCATCAGTTTGTTCTCTGTAGCCATGAGTCTGTTTCTGTTTGGGTTTTTTGTTTGTTTATTTTATTTGTTAAATTCCATATATAAGTGAGATCATATGGTATTTGTCTCTCCCTGTCTGATTTTTTTTTACTTAGTATAAATCTGTTAGGTTCACCCATGTTGTCACAAATGGTGAGATTTTATTCTTTTTTATAGCTGAGTAATATTCCATTGTGTGTATGCACCACCTCTTTGTTCTCCAGTCATCTGTTGATGGGCACTTTGGTGGCTTCCATGTCTTGTCTATTGTGAGTAGTGCTGCAGTGAACATAGGGGTGCATATATCTTTTTAAATCACAGTTTTAGATTTCTTCAGTTAAATACCCAGGAGTAGAATTGCTGGGTCATACTGTTTTTAATTTTTTGAGGAACTTCCAAACTGTTTTCCTCAGTGGCTGCAACAATTTGCAGTCCCACCAACCTTGCACAAGGGTTCCCTTTTCTCCACATTCTCACCAATACTTGTTTATTGATTTATAGATGATGGCCATCTGACAGGTGTGAGGTAAGACCTCATTGTGGCTTTAATTTGCATTCCTCTGATGATTAGTGATGTTGAGCCTCTTTTCATGTGTCTATTGGCCATCTGCACATCCTCTTTGGAGAAATGTCTATTTGGAGAAATGTCAGGTCCTCTGCCCATTTTTTAATTGGATTTTTTTATGTTGAGTTGCATTGAGTTCTTCATAAATTTTGGTTATCAATTCCTTATCAAATGTATGATTGGCAAATAAATATCTTTTCCCATTCAGTAAGTTGCTTTTCTGTTTGTTGATGGTTTCCTTTGCTGTGCAAAAACTTTTTCGTTTCATGTAGTATCATTTGTTTATTTTTTTCCTTTGTTTCCCTTACCCAAGGAGATATATCAGAAAAAATATTACTAAAGGTAATGTCGGAGAGTTTACTTTCAATGCTTTCTTCTAGGAGTTTTATGGTTTTGGGTCTTACATTTAAATCTTTAATCCATTTTGAGTTTATTCTAGCATATGGAGTAAGAAGTTGGTCCAGTTTTATGTTTTTGCATGTATCTCTTCAGTTTTCCCAACACCATGTATTAAATATTAATAGATTATCTTGACCCCATTGTATATTCTTGCCTCCTTTTTCTTAAATTAAATGACCACATAGGCATGGGTTTATTTCTGGGTTCTCTGTTCTGTTCCATGGATCTGTGTGTTTGTTTTCGTGCCAGTGCCATGCTGTTTTAACTATCATGGCCTTATAGTATAGTTTGATATCAGGTAGGCTTATCTGTCAAACTTTGTTCTTCTTGATCAAGATTGCCTTGGCTATTCGGGTTCTTTTATGGATCCATATAAATTTTAGATTATTTGTTCTAGTTCTGTGAAAAATGCCCTTGGTATTTTGTTAGGGACTGTGTTGAATCTATAGATTGCTTTAGGTAATATGGACATTTTAACTATGTAAATTCTTCCTATCTATGAGCACAGTATATCCTTTCATTTATTTATAACTTCTTCAATTTTTTTCTTCAGCGTCTTATAATTTTCCAAGTACAGGTCTTTAACCTACTTGGTTAAATTTATTCCTAAGTATTTTATTTTTTTTCAATCCAATTGTAAATGGGATTGTTTGCTTAACTTCTCTTTTTGATAGTTTGTTATTGGTGTATAGAAATATAACCAATTTCTGAATATTCATTTTGTATCCTGCTACTTCATTGAATTCATTCATCAGTTCTAAAAGATTTTTTTTTTGGTGGATTCTTTGTGGTTATCTATATATAGTACATGTCATCTTGACAGTTTTACTTTTTCCTTTCCAATTTTGATGTCTTTTATTTATTTCCTTTGTTTGATCGCTGTGGCTAGGACTCACAATACTGTGTTGAATAAAATTAGTAAAAATAAACATCCTTATCTTATTTCTGATCTTAAGGAAAATGCTTTTAGCTTTACCCATTGAGTATGATGTTAGTGGTGGGTTTGTCATATATGGCCTTCATTGTGTTGAGATATATATTCCCTCTATTCTCACTTTCCTGAAAGTTCTTAACATAAATGGGTGCTGGATTTGGTCAAATGCTTTTTCTGCATGTATTGATATCATATGATTTTTATCTTTCATTTTGTTTATGTGGTGTATCACTTTAATTGATTTTCAGGTATTGAACCAACTTTGCATCCAAAGAATAAATCCCTTGATCATGGTGCATATGCCAAGGTCTACTGCTGAGAGAGCCTCATTCAGTGTGCAGGGTGGGGCTGGTTGCCTGGGCACCGAAAGTGTCTCAGGCAGTGCTGAGAGAGTTGGGTGGGGTTGCAGGGAGTCACCAGGGTGGGGTGACTGGTGTTCACCAGGAGAGTGCAGGTTCATATTTGGCCATGTTGGGGAGGGCTTAACACAGGTAAGATGGTGCCTGTCTACAGGCTACACATGCGGTGGGCTCTGCAAAGGGATAATGTCTGCTGTCCCTCTAGCTCTAGCCCTGAAGCCACACAACTCAGTCTTTCCCTGTATGCCTCTGGCATCTCTCAAGTTGCTGTTTCTTTGCCATAACCCAGTGTGAGTGCCTGTGAGTGAGTGAGATGAGTGTGTGGGCCCTTTAATAGAACAGCTGGATTTCCATGTGCCTTCCATATCACCCAGAGGGGCAGGATTTCCACTGATGTTCACAACCATATTTTGTGTGAGCTCCTCTCCCTAGCACTAGAATGGAACCCTGGAATGGGCAGCCCGGTTTGGGGCTGGGACCCCTTGCTCCTCAGGAGGGACCTCCATTCCCAAAATATTCCTACTGATTCTCTTGGGTGTGTGCATTTAGCATTTCCACCCACTCCTACCAATCTCGATGTGGCTTTTTCTTTATATCCTTACTTATAGGAGTATAGGAATTCTGTTCAGCTAGACTTTAGATGGCTCTCCAGGTTGATTTTTCTATAATTTAGTTGTAATTTTAATGTAGCCATGGGAGGTATCAAGCCCAGCCTTTACCTTCTCTACCATCTTGCCTGGAACTCTGTATCTCCTTGACTTCTAAATCAAACATTGGAAAACATTTTGATTCATCTGGTTTTTAATAGAAAAATATTATTTTGACATTTTCTACATCTTGAAAATGGGAGAAAAGGTTGAGGTGTGTTTTTTGTTGTTGTTGGTGGTGGTGATTTTGCTGTTGTGCAGTTTCCCTAAGGTACAATGCTGCAGAGCAAAACTCAGTTAAAAGTGAATGTATTCAATGGTGTTTCTACCATGATTCACTCACAGAAGGTGATGCTGCAGTGGGCATGAGACGTTCAAGAGGAAAACGAAGGAGGATTTATGGTTAGTATTAATTACACAACTGAGAAATACTTCTTTCCATCAAAGAGCTGCCTTAAAACTTCGTATTGTTCACTGTGTGTGCAGTGGAGACATTCATGACAGCCTATGAATCAAACTAATTGTAACTCTTACTTGGTTATGAAAAAAAGTGACATGTGCGTTCTTCTAAATTAAGTCCTTCTCACACAAATTACTGGTTGCCACCATAAATCAAGCAACATGTGTTCTGAATTCTGACTGCTGCTCCATTAGCTGTTGAGCAGGGAAATGAGATACTTCACTTGAAGCTAAACTTAAGTTGACTTTTTTCTTTTTTTCTTTATCTAAAAATAAGTGTCATAATAATATTGCTTCACCAGCTTCTGTAGCATGAAGAAGATCGGGAGAGTTGAGTCCCACCTTTCAATTCTGGGGTGGGGACAGTGAGCCCCAGAGAGGTTGGGGTTTCACCCAAAGTCTTATTCCATGTAGTAGTGGCCAGTTCAGACTCGTGTCTCAGCCTTCTGGTTTGTGTGCAGTGATCTTGCCGCCCCACCATTGTCCTGAATTAGGATGCAAGATGGCCACCCCCACGACCACCACTCACTGGAACCCAGGACATGGCCGGACCCCTGCATGCATCAATACCATCAAGACATGGGCAACAGGGGAGCTGGGATTTGCTCCCCGATGTGTGACCTCCAACCCTGTGGTCTGTCTCCTCCTCAGCTGAGAACTCAGTAATAACTTGGAAAGTATTATTTTCCAAGAAGATCCATTTCACGGCTTTTGCTGTAAAGTCCAGCATGTTGGGTAACAGATGGAAGGCAGATGATGGAAATAATAATAACACTGCTCTTTGGAGGAAGGACACGTGCTTCATTGTTTTTACTTGACTCGTCAGTTCTAATGTGTCTGCAGTGCCTATACATGTGATTTTCCAAAGATCTTTCCCTACATCTGGAGTCACCCGGCTGCAGCCCCAGAGCCCCATCAGGTCCACCATTCTGTTTCTGTACAGCCTCCTGAGCTAAAAATATTTTTTTACTCTGTGACGTGTTTTTTTTTTTAAGACAGCAAAAGAAAAATAATATTTCATGATGGCTGAACATTATATGAAATTAATGTTCCGGCTCCCACAATGAAATGATTGGCACACAGCCACACTCACACACTGGCCACTTGTCTGCGGCTGCTTTTTGGCCAGGGTGGCAGTATTAAGTCGTCGCGACAGAGACGGTCTGGTGCAAAAGCCTGCACAGTTCATGCCTGGCCCTTTACGGAGAGCGTTTGCCCATCCCTGCCCTCGGCTCTGTGGATAGAGGTTCTAGGTCATGGTTGCAGGCTCGTGGCAGTGGTGATCTCCCAACAGTGTAACTCCACTTCTTTACTGTGAAGCTGCAAGATGCTAGAAGCCCACAGCCCCACAGAGGAAAACGACTCCTTGCAACTGGTCAGCTGCCCAGCTGCCACTCGTGCTGTGCGACAGGGACCCAGAGAAGGCAGCGATAAGGGGGCAGGACAGTTAGAAAACAGATAGGGGGGTATCGAAGGAGCCTTGAACATACTAAAACCCTGGGGAGAAGTCTGAGCAAGGCCGAGCAGAGATTGCCATCAGCTCGTGAACCCCAGCGGCCCCGTGGGGGCCTGTGCACTGACCGCCTCCCTCTCTGCCCTGTGGATGAAGCCTCCCGCTAGGGGCCGGGCTGTGTCCTCCCAAATCCGTGTGGCAAAGCTGTCACCCGCAGTACCTCAGAAAGCGACTCTATTTAGAAATGGAATCTTTAAAGAGGAAATTAAGTTCACGTGAAGGCAATAGGGTGGGCCCTCACCCAGTCTGACTGGTGTCCTTAACACAAGAAGAGGACACAGACACACACCAGGAGAAACGGTGGGAAGACACGGGGAGGAGACAGCCATCCGCGAGCCAAGGGGAGAGGTGACAAGAACCCAACCCCGCCAACACCTCGATCTCAGGCTCTCGGCCTCCAGAACCACGAGGAAATGCATCTCTGTCGTGTGAGCCGCCCAGTCCGTGACACGGTGTTCCAGCACCCCAGCGAACTACGCCCACCTTGGCAAGCCCACCTCTGCAGCCTGATTGTCTCCATTTTTACTGTCATCGAGGGTCTGAGCAGGCACACGTGACTCAGAGGTTGGCAAGTCCCTTGCTTTCTTCAGCACAAAATAGCCCACATTGGCCCCTGTCCATAACTTGGGGTGATTCTCCAAGGTTTGGGAGTTCCGATGCTCCTCAGGACCAGAACCGTATTGTGTTTTATTGACCACGGAGCCACCCCATTCCTGAACAACGGCAGAAGTTCCCCACGAACACTGTTCCCGGCAGGCAGCGGGACAGGGTGCCTGCAGCAAGCGTTCTCACCCTGAGCCCTGCCCACGCGCGGGGCCGGGTCCTCCTCGCGTGGGGCTGGCCTGTGCCCTCTCCCGCGTGTAGGCTCCGGCTCCGGGGCAAAGGCAATTAGCAGGAGGTGTCACCCTGACAGTCTGTAGGAGTCAGGGGCCTCAGAGAGGCACTTGCGGGTGCAACCACGAAGGGCAGACCCCGGGGAGGCCACCACGCCCTGGAAGACGCTCCACCGTTCGCTGAGACGTGTCTGTGGGTCCACAGGGACTGTGTCGGGGCTTCCCGCCAGTGTCGATAACTTGCTTCCTCCGTGCACTCTTGTTCCGACACCCCCGCTGCCCTGTGCAGGATGAGGGAGGGAGGGAGGCCTATTCTCGGGGGTCCATCTGCTACCTGCAGGGGTGTCCAAAAGGTGGTGTTCGCATCTCAGTGCATCTGTCTCCAACGGCCCCTGAGGTGGCATTGGATTGACCCCCACTGCTCTCGCCCCCCAACATCAGTGGTGGTGGTGGTGGGTTGGCTCCCTAATTTATTTGAAATCTAGCAGGACCACCCTTTAAAGTAGTGAGTACACCCCACTGCTTCCCCTGCATGTGATCTCTCCACCATCGCTCCATCAGAAATGGAGAATGCCCTTTCGTTTGCCTTGTGTCCGGGTCTGCGGGTATGAATAAGAATTCTCTGGAATGCTCAGTGAGCCTGCTGGGTGGGGTGGGCAGGTTGAGAATCAAGCTGTACCCTTCCACCTGCTCAGCTCTGGCATCTTCTCTCCTCTCCTTGGCCTTCTTGGTTTTTGTGGCGTTGTGACATAGGGCCACCCCCTTTTCTGTGTTGTGGCCGTCGTCAGCGCATTTTCTCTGTTGTTTCTGATAAATGCTGGTCATTTTGGCAGGGAGTGAAGTTCCACTCTGTGGTTTAATATAACACAAAAATTTGGCCTCCTGTTTTATTTGTACACTTTGTGGATTAGTCATCCACAAAGAGAGCCGTAATTACTGACCATTTAGTCAGTGTGATAAATATGTAGAACTGCAAAGGATATGCGAATCAAATGCATTATCTTTGCCTGCTGCTCCCTCCCCCAAAGTAATTTGGACGATAATCGGGGTAACCACTGTAAATGAAAGAGTTAGAGAATAAGTGATGACAAAGGAGCATGACTGACGAGGAAACCACTCCTAAATCAGAAAAGAAGCAACACACGTGGACTTGAATTAATCAAACGAGACTTCGCGTCTCGCAAGGCCAACGTGCTCAGGCTTCCTGTGGGCAGACGCTGCTCCAGACTCCCTTTAACCCCCAGCAACCCCGTGAGGGAGGGGCTTTTCCCACCCCCTTTAAGATGAGGGGCAGAGCGGATTTAGAGGAGAAGGAACAGCAAAACAAAACACAGTTCATAGCAGGAGAAAGCACATCAGGAGAAATGAGCTGACCCTGCTGTTTGGAAAGTTGTGAATGGAATCGTGGAAAGTTGCAGGTGGGACTGGATCAGATTATGAACATTGCGGAAATGCTTACACTAGAAGTTTCTTTAACAGTAATGGAAGGGATCACTAGGTGATTGATATCATTAATGGTAATATTATGCTAATGTTTTTAGCAAATTGCAACCTGCAAGGGCATAGTTTTACTGATAGAAGCATTCAGCTGCAGTAGAACCCTTGCAAATGCAATTATTGTGATTTTTTGGAAAGAATTCTTTTGAATGTTAATAAATAATAGTAGACTCTCCATTTACTAGAAATTAAGCACCTGGCACTCTCAAACAACCAGCAAGAGAACTGAGGAAATAAGGCTACATTTATCTGGCACGGGTGCCGGTTAACGGAGAGTCTACTGTAATTCTATTTCACTTTTTAAATGCGTGATACTTTACAACATGATTTATTCATTCTGTGGTTTTGCAGTATTGAGTACAGGATGGCTGAGCACCAGACATCTTATTTTATGTAACTTTCACAGTTTTGAATCCAATTTCAGTAAGAAACCTGAGAGCCATGAATTGAATTGAAATTTTGGATGCTCCTTTAAAAATCTTCTTCTTTATCATATGCAAAAAACACCTAGCTTTGGGCATGTGTTGTAGGATGGTATGTTTTTATCAACTTCCAGAAAAAAATATTTTAGCAAAATCCCTAAACAGAGGACAGAACATTCCCGAATATTTCAATGGACCGCTGAAGAGCAAATCATGAAACTTATTTGAATGACATCGCATTAATTTTCTCCTTTCTTTTCAAAATTATTTCTGAAAAGACGTTTTCCCAATTTTATCCAATTTTTGTTTTACTTTTATTACCTTGAAAAAAGTTAAATGTTTTTTAAAAACTCACTTTTTCTGGACTAATTTATAGGCATTTATGTCTAAAACAATCTCAAATTGTAGATAGCTGCTGAATTTCCTTTGTCTACCTTGTTTGTTTTAAGGCGTTTTTAAAGTATTTGCTGTGTTAATTTAGAATGACAATGTGAGTGTCGGGGTAGCCAATGAAGTAGCTCTCACCTCATTTCCTCACCAACAGCCAGTCCTCCTGTGTCGTTTCCCATGTAAGCCCTGCCTGAACGAGTGTTTGGATGAGAATTAGAAGGAGAGAGAGAAGTTCTGTGCAGGGCTGGACATGAGGTGAATTCATAGAAAGTCGAGTTGGAATCCAAATCTGGAACTTGGGCTTCGGGAGACCTCATGGAGAAGCCCTGAGCCTCCAGGCCCTGTAGAAATTATTTACCCTCTGAGTCCATCAGGCCTTTGGAACTGTGCATGTTGGAAGCGTGTGCCATCCAGTCTGCTTCTGATGGAAAACAAGGTCATTCTTTCCCCGTCCGTAGAATCTGGATGGACTTGTTCCTCACTTGCGCTGATAGAATATGGGGAAACAATGCTGTGTGAATTCTGGAGCCCAGGCCTCGAGAGGAGGCCCTGAATACCCACTCTTGCTTTCTGGGATCGCTGCCGACATCACCATTAGGAAGCCAGTTCGTCCTAATGGAGAGGAACTGAGGCCCAGCCCTCTGCCAGCCACAACCACCAGAGACGTGTACCTGGGACCATTCTGGGCCTTTCAGCCAGGTCGACCCTCCAAGTTGAATGCAGTCATGTGACTGACCCCTAGCAAGACCAGCAAAGGAACCACCTAACCAATCCACAGAATCACGAGAAAAAGAAATGCATTAGGGTTCTGAAGCACTCGTTTTGGGGTGCTGTGTTTTGCAGCAGTAGGTGACTGAAACGCTTTTTTTAAATTCATTTTTATTGTTAGACTTATTGGGGTGACATCTGTTAGCAAGGATTACACAGGTTTCAGGCATACAATTCTATAGTGCATTGTCAACTTGATGTATAATAACTTCACCACCTAATGTGACTTCTCTTTCCATCACCTTATATTTAGCTTCCCCTCCTCCTCTCACACCCCCTTCCCTGTCCCCTCCCTATCCCACTCGTCCCCAAATAAACATTAAACTATTGATTGTGTCCATGGGTTATTTGTTTGTTCATTTCTTTTTTCTTTGCTTTCAGTTTTATATTCCGCATATGAGTGAAGTCATACAGTTCTTTGTTCTTTCTGTCTGGCTTATTTCATTAAGCATGATGATCTGAAATGCATTTTTAATTCAAACCAGGTTTGAGCTCAAGTCAGAGTGAACCAAGGAGCTGGTGGAATAACGTGCTATTTTCCTTAGCAGTCTTCACACGGGATTCAATATTTTCTGACATCAGCCTTTCACACGTCAGTCTGATGCTCCTAGAAATCTTACTGTTTGACAAATGTTTTTATTGGCACGACGAAGTTGAGAGTTCCTCAGCTTATCATATACCGACGTAGTTATTCCCACTCGTCAATAAACATTTTCAATGAACTGGATGGAGCGCCTCCTCCTTAGCCGTGACTTTCGTCCGCAGGCTGGTCTTGGTCTCTGTTCCTGGCAGACGACGTGCCCTGTCTTCACTGTGGCGGGGCTGCGTCCATCCCGCGTGGACCCTCCACACTGCGTCTGGGCGGGGCGCCATCTGTCACGCCCATGGAGCCGGCGACAGGCGGGGCTGTCACCCTGTGATTTACAGCAGCACTTGTACCTGCGGAATAACGAGGAGGAGAGGGCCAGCTCATCAGCTCTGGAAAGATCAGAGATCAGAGCGCCGTCAGGGGAACTGTAGGACGGAATGTAAATGCCCCTCATTCTCCACGCTCGCGCCGGGAACCTACCGTGCTGCCTCCTGTGCATATGGTGACAGCATCAGAGGATGCCTGTTAATCCATATCTACACCTACGGGCACATAGGTATCTATAGGTCTAGATGTACACGCACACATATCACACGTGTATACTACGTGTACATGTATCTATTCTGTCCATTCTCTCATTGTTTCTTCCAACGCGGAAAAATGACGGGGTTTTTTTACTTCGTTTCGTTTCTGCTGCCACACTCACGGAGGTGTTCCGTTTCCCGCTGACACCTCACGGAGTGGAACACACCTGGAACTGGAAGCGGCAGCAGGGTTGTACTCAACACCCGTCAGGCCGCAGGGACACGGGGAGGCAGAGCAGCGACACGGCGTGCCCACTGTCCACCCAGTGTGTGACGTGGCTGTGGCTAGGGTCTCCTCCCAGCGCCCGTCCCTGAAACGCTGGTGTCCTTACCGAGCTGCCCAGTGGAAACCTTACTGCACACGTGACGAGGCCTTGGTCACACAGTCATGGCTTCCTTCCTGTGCCCGTGAGATGGGCCTTAGCGAGTGTCTGTTATGCTTCGGGCTCCTGTTGCATCCTGGGAATGTAATATTGCAGAAGGCACGATCTGAGCACAATGGCACCTACACCATCAGGCAGGAATGTAAACAGATGGTTCCGTAGTGTTTGGGGGGGAACAGTGGGTGTCAAAACAGCACGCTGCGCCCAACCTGCTCTCAAAGGGCAGGTGTCGGAGCCCGCAGTCCGGGTCCTGGGTCAGCCTGCTCTCCAGGGAGAAGGTGAGCGTGGCTGGAGGCTCGTGGCCCTCAGGAGAGCGGGGCCCCAGGCCTAGGAGAAGGCGGAGAGAGAAGCCAAGCACGTGCGGTTCACGGGGCGCAGCGTAGCTTGTAAACACCGCAGTGTGTGAGTTTTGTCGGTGGAAGTGCTCAGAGCTGGGGCTGACCGCACGTCACTGCTCCGCCCTTTCCACACAGGTCTGCTGCAGGGCGGGGACAGCAGAGAGGAAGTGCGGTTGGGGGGGACCCTCAGCAGAGGGCTGGCAGAGGAGGCCGAGAAACGGGCCGTGGCAGTGGCCTGGGGGTGAGGGCACGTCCCCTCGTGGGTAGGACAGGAATTGTCACTGGACGTGGCCCAGTGGGAGGGAAAGGGGAGTCAAGGAGGAGAGCAGATTCTGCCGGGGCAGCTGAGCAGAGGGTTGGCCTGTAACTCAATTTCAGTTGGGAAGGGAGGGACGGGCCTGCGAGGGGAGATGAAGACTTCCGTTTTGGAAATCCTGCATTGCGTTCTCTGCATGTGAGAGACCACTGAGTGTGCGCGCATGTGCGTATACATGCGTGTGTGCATGTGTGCGTGTGTGTGTGTGCACGTGCACACACATGTGCGTCTGTGTATGCATGTGCATGCGTACGTATGCGTGCGCACGCATGTGCATCTGTGTATGCGTGCGCATGCGTATGTGTGTGTGTGCGTATGTGTGCGTGTGTGCATATGTGTGTATGCGTGCGCACGCATGTGCGTCTGTGTATGCGTGCACATGCGTATGTGTATGTGTGCGCATGCGTATGTGTGCGTGCGCATGCGTATGTGTGCGTGTGTGTATATGTGTGTATGCGTGCGCACGCATGTGCGTCTGTGTATGCGTGCACATGCGTATGTGTATGTGTGCGTACGCATGCATATGTGTGCATGTGTGCATATGTGTGTATGCGTGCGCATGCGTATGCATATGCGTGCGTGTGTGTATGTGTGCGTGTGTGTGCATGTGCATGCATGTGTGTGTGTGTTTTCCCCAATATCCACTCTCTTCATCTATAGTAAGAGGATTATGTTGAGGTGGGCATGAACCCCAGCATCACTGAGAGGTGAGTGTAGCCTTGTGACAACCTCTGGCCAATGGCCCCTGAGCAGAAGTCCTGGTGCACTGCCAGGGGATGCCCTAGAGTGTGCTTTTCCATTCCGAGAAAGTGATTGAAGTGATGGGACCACGGAGTCCAGAGCCGAAAGGGATGGAAGGGATGGGCAGGGCAGGGCAGTAGGGGACACGTGGTCAGGTTAGGGGCCCAAGGGAGGAGTCCCACATTCAGAGCAGTGCTTCTCAGTCCGGGGGGATTTTACCCCCAGGAGCATTTGGCAAGTCCTGAGGTGTGTGGGTTGTCACAACTCGGGATGGGAGTTCTACTGGCATCTAGGGGTTAGAAGCCACTAAAGTGCAGTCAGAGTCTGTGCATAGAAGCTGCTAATGTTCTGCAGTGCACAGGAGCCCCCACAGCAAAGAACTACCTGGCCCCAAATGCCAGTACTACTGAGGGTGAGAAGTCATGATTTAGCAGTCAGGCAGTCAAGGGATGTGTGGTACAGTGACTTTGCAGGACAATAGGGAATGGTGAGGACTGCAGCGAGCAGTACAAGGCACAACCTACCTAAAGGTGTTTGGAGTCTTTCCACCTGCCCACGCGCAAACATGTGTGTTCTCTGTATGCGAATCAGAGCTCAGCTCACAGCCTGCCAGTTGGCTTCGTCTGGACTTAGAAGTTTGACAAGTCTTAAGAACTTACATGCTCCGAATGAATAAATTAGGAAATACACGAAATCAAGGTTTCTTGCTACATGATGTGTATGATTTAAACTTGAGTTATGATAGCATGTAACCTACAATAAAATTTATTGCAAGATTTTTTGTTAATTATAGATGCGACAAGCCATGATTTTGTGGTGGTGGTGATAGGTAGTGGTGCATGTGAGAGCCCGAACAAGAATCACTGTTTGCAGGTAATATTCGCTGTGATTTTATCAAAGACAGAACTACTGGTGGGAGAGTCCCTGGAAGGAAATCCGCAGTCTCCGTACTAAGAAGGCGTTTCCTGAAGACAAAGCTAAAGCGTTAGCGCGTCCACAGCATCAGCACAGGTCTGCGGTGTCCCAAGCTAATGGTCCAGCAGCTGCAGCAGGAAAAGCTCTTGGTTCTTGAGTGTGAACCACAGTCAGCTCATCTGAGTTACTTTTAATAAAACTCTAGGGCTGTGACAGCCTTGAGCTCTAGGCCATGATGACATGGCTGCACCATTTGCTGCTGGCATCTTTAATTTTTATCTGAGGATGCTCAGGACATTGCTCGATTAGCAGAATAAAGATTAGTGCGGTGCTGCCGATTCCCTTTTCTCATTTATTATCCTCTCCCTGGAAAGGGGGTGATGTGCACCCCCGATGGGTATGTCTCTTCGTATCAGCCGCACTGGTGCCCAAGGGGACAATTAGTGTAGGAGGGCAGACACAATACTTACAGGGTGTTTGCGGGGGCTGTGTCTCGGAGGCTCTTCTCTGCAGGCTGGCGTCGGGGCACTTTACTTGTCAGGACAGACAAGCCGAGACGTGAGCCCTCACCTCGGCGTTGGCGTGTCCGTGCCGCCTCCCCACAGCAGCCGCTCGGCCTCACGGTCACCGCAGGTGTAGGAGCTCATGGCAACACTCAGTCATGTGTTCCCGAGGGAAATACCAAGCTGTTTCTTCTGAAACTGTTTTTAGTTTACTCCCTTTTCACAGAGTGGCTCTGTGCCTCAGTGTTGCCCCAGGAGCTCCCATCATGGATTCGGATCAGATCCGGGGGCAGAGGACAGGGGGAGCTCTGAGTCTCACCCCACGAGCAATTTGCCTCTTCAAAGCTCAAGCTCCAAGTTCAGTACCATTAGGAAAAAGGACTCTTCTCTTCTACCATAAAAGTTCAGAAAATCCACTGACCATCCTTCGTAACTATGGACATAATTTATAACTGGACTTGGCTAGCCCTTGATTTTTCATTTCTCTTCACTGGATAGTCATCGAATGGGAGTGGTGAATTCATTCTTTCCATCTTCTGTTAAAGGTGGACTCTCCAAGTGTCCGGGCCATCTCACTCCGCTTATAAGTCAGAGGAAACAGCCGTCACTGGCCGTGAAGTTGGAAGACATGGTTCCATCTGGTCTTGACTTTCTAGTGACCATGACCTCACGTTAGCCCCTGAGGGCCACAACTATACCTACATTGGGTTGTTTGATTTTTTTTTTTATGGCAATGATGTTTGAAATTTAAGTAAAATTGTATGTGATCAGGGTTGAGAGAATAATGTATGCATGAAACGACAGGACTTGCTGTCACGTAAAGGGAACGGTGACTGGCTGAAGGGCGTGTGGGTTTTGCACAGAGCGCCCTCGTTTTCTCAGATCGCAGAAGGACACAGGCTGACTGCCCCCGGCGCAGGACACTGGCCGTCAGCGTGGCGCCCGGAACGCTCGGCCCTTCCTTCTTCGGCCTCCCTCCGCTCACTGAAGTCACTCCTCCGCTCAGTGTCCTCCCTGCCGTCTTTGTCACGATCCTGGTGGCCTCTCCTTCCCCACAGTCCTTTCACAGTTGTGGCGCCACGTGGAGATTTGAGCACTGGGGTTCTTGCCTCTGTGCGTCACTAATTGTTTGACTCCGTGGAGTGAGCAGTAGATTCTAAAAAGGGCCCCTCGCGGTCCCATAAAATCCTAGGAACTTGCAGCACGTGGGAGCCTGCCGCTCACCTGGCTCCACGGCCGTGATTTTCATCCAGCCAAACGGGGACTCAAAGGCCGGCGTGCCTGCGGGGAGGTTTCTCTCCTGCTTCAGTGCTGTTTCTCTTACAAAGTGCTGCTACTCTCTGTCCTCCGTAAATATGAGCTGAATGTTTTGTGAAAGTCAAAGACTTTCCTATTTAAGTGCTCAGCGTATTCTGTTCGTTTGATTGAAGCAGGATTTCTAAGGAGGAATGCCGCCCTCACAGGAACTAACTGAACATTCTAATGGGCAACAGAAACAATAAATAGCAGATGTTACTAGAACTTAACTCTTGGGATGTGCTGGTGACAGCGCTGGGCACAGTGGGGACGCCTGTTCCCTCCTCAGGCACGAAGCCGGCTGCAGGAGGAGGTATGAGCGGTGCTGATAGGCCTTCACGTCCCGGCGGGCAATGGCCAAGGGCGGCGTTTTCGGGGTTTGATTCTGAGTGGACACCTGGCCCTTTCATGCTGCAGGACATCATCTCTGTCCCCAGCCCTGCATGCAACCTGGTGGCTGCTCGGGGACTGGTGTCTGCATCCTGACAGCCACCCTCTAGTGGGAGCGAGAGCATTTGTAATAATGTCCCTTCCGTTCGTTGAATTGTATTTAAAATGAGAACTAATAGAAATAAGGCTGAGAAGCAGAAAAATAATTTAGATCCTTAATGAAAGGAGCACGCCGCTCTCACCGCCCTTCTGAAAAGGAAAGCAGATTAAATATTTATTGCGTGCATGGTGCATCGCAGGGACCCAGTAAAACACGAATCCAAGTTGAATTTTCTTTGCTTGAATTGGATTTTCCTATCAACTGAAATAATCACAGAAACAGCATTAAAATATGAAGTTATAATATCTGTGTTTTATTATATTAGAAACACTTCTGAGCTCAGAGTGTGCTGAACTTTATCAAGAGTACATTGCAATGTACTGCTCTGTAGCTCCTCGACGAGGAACAATTTAAAAGTTCCGGGGTGGGGGGGGGGGAATTATTGCTAATGAATAACAGTAAGAGGCTGAAGAAAGGGATGTGTCCTCACGGCACCCTCAGACCACAGGCAGGTTATTCAGCAGATAACCTTTGACGATGCCAGAATTAGCCAAGTTCTCTGTAATTAAACAGCCTTTTCTAGCAAGAGAAAGAAGTAATGGTATGCGTCCATCAGCCTAAGGGCAACTCGATTGTCCAAAAGTCCCCGTACGGAGTCTCTCCAGGCCACTTGGAGAGATGAGGTAGCTAGGGTATGTGCGCCGATTGGGCGCTTAGCTTTGTGTGCTGCTTTCGCATCGTGTGGCAGGCCACGCGGCTAAGTGAACCAAAAGCCGAAGACCTCACAGCAAGGTCATTATTAACCTTGTCGGAGTGTGAACCGAGTGGAAACGTCCAGGTGTGCCGTGACGCTGCCTTTTCAGTCAGAGCACCTAGCGGGGGGAAGACAGACAAACCTAAGGGGCGTGATTCACTGCATTTTAGAGGCTTCATCGGAGGCTCACCCCGCTGTCCAGTGCTGTGACCAAGAGGTCACGTGCAGACCCCGCAGGACGGGCCCTGTGCCTGGACCCTAATCAGAGGTCGTGCGGTCCACCTGTGGTACCAGAACCGCCTGATAGTGGGGAACGTCAGGGTCTTCTATGTGGCTCATTACCAAAATCTTTTTTCCAGTCCAAATTCAGTGGGCTCGTTAACACTTTTAGAAAAGAGAATCTTAGCTCATTTTAGTTCATTCAACATGTTTTTTTTGAACTACTTTAAAAAAGCCAGTCGTCCATCTCCATTTTGCTCTAAAAGATCCTAACTTAAATTTGGTCACAAAATGCAGCTACCGACAGGGAAGAGAATTCATATTCGATTCTTCTTTTTGATTCACAGAATCTGTCTTTCAAAAAAGCCTGGCTCCGTGTCCTGTGGGACTCACCGTACTCTCATCACAGCAGGAGGAGGAGCCAAGAGGCTTAGACATGTCTTGCTCAGGTTCTCCCCACGCAGACCCTAAGTCAAGGCTCTTGGTATTATCACTTAGTTAGGAAATGGTTCCAGGTAGAAGATGGAGGGACAGAGGACAGCTATTGCAAGGGGATGCTGGTGGCAAAAGGGACTCAGTGCTGCTGGGGACCCTCTGAGGAAAAGTCTGGAGCATGCTCAGATCAGCCTGTGAGGGTGTAGGGGCAAGAGCTGAGACAGTCATCCATCCGTTTGGGCCTTCTTAGTTGAGACACAGGAAACCACAGATTGATAAAGGACCGGACTGCAGGAGCTCTCTGAAGAAGGCAGAGGGGACGGGTAGGACTTTGACAACATTGGCTAGAAAAAGCATGGCTGGAAACAAATGTAAACATGGGGAGCATCTACCGGCGACGCTCTAAATGCAGCAGAACGCGGCCCTGAACCCACGCACACGCGGGTTCTCATCATGAGAGGATAATGCAGAACTGGGTGCACCGAGCACCGCGGCCCAGTGGACCCCACCTTTTCTGGACTCACCCACCAACCAGCTGAAAGTGTGCAAAACCATTTTTATTTTCCTTAAGCTAACTAAGCCAAACAGCAGACATGTCGACAGACACACAGATTCCACAGGGACTCCTAAATAGCTAGCTTAGGTCCAAATCTACAGTCTGCCATATTCTACAGGCGAACAGTTCTGCTCACTGCTTTAGGGGTTAACGGATCTCTGCCCCGCGTCTCCTTGCTTTGATTGTGACAGAGCTCTGTGGCATCGCCGAGTAACACGCCTCCCTTCTCTCCCTGGGTTCCTGGCGGAGGGTGTGACAAGCAGGTCTCCTGGTGGCCGGGCTGGATGACAATTTCATTCATTCCTCACCAGCTTTCCTCTATTTGTCGAAAGAGATTTTGAGCATCATTCGCGACACCGTCGGCTAGTAGATGTCATTCTATGATTGACTTTCTATTTGCCCCACCTGTTTCATGCTTGTCTTTGACACGACTTGATTGATTAGTTTTGGAATAATCGAGGATCTCTGCCCCCTGTTCATGGTGAGCTGGCCTGTCCTGCACGTTTTTCACTCCTCTTGTTGCTGACGTGGAACTCGCACCCCTCTGCACTGCCTGCAGTCTCACAGAACTTCTGCATTTTGCCCCCCCAGACTTCTAGGACCTCAGAACGCTGAAGCGTATTTCCTCCCATTTCATCTTTTGTGGTAATGTCACTGTGCGATTTATTTTGTCACATTTTAGATCACACAAGACATTGTCCTCATTATTTTGTACAATTATTATTAATTTATATTTCCCCAGATGTACATGTGGACATGAAACTTACTAAAAACTTGCGATGTCTCCATTTCATTTCTTAATTTAAATGGAAACATCGAGAATTTAACAAAAAGCGAAAAGATGATAATCCAATGAAAACCATTTCCTTAATTTCTTAAGTACCAACGCGGCGCACTTGGGCAGGTCAGCGCCAGCCCTTCCGACAGTCCTGCCGGCCGCGGGGTCGCCCCTTTCCAGCCTCCACGACAAGCAGGGGGTGGTGATGCCAATCAGATTTGGGGGTGCAGCTCCTGGGAGCACATGGCGCAGAGCAGGCGCTCCTGGATGAGTCGCCCTTCTCTTTCCCAGAGTGCCAGGCACGTGGCTCCCTCCGGACAGCCCGTCCTGTGAGCCGCACCTGCCCGCAGGTGCACTGTGGTCCGCTACCTGCTGGACTGCCACCAGCATGGCGTCGGGCGCTCTCTCGTGCCTCTCTGCATTTACAGTTAGTGCTTACCACAGGGCGATGATGGCATTTTCGGAATTCCTGAGTGGGCGGGTGGGCGGGTGGATGGATGGATGAATGAATGGATGAACGCGTGATCAACACTCAGTTATGCCACTTCATGGAGAACTGAGGTCCTCCCATAGGCATGCGGGCGGTCCGGAAAGTATCCAGCCAGGTAACCGAGCTCGTTATATTGGCAGTGGCCGGATTTTTTCTGGACAGCCCTGGCACACTCAGCCTCCTGTTGACGTCACCCCATCTGTCCCCGGAGCAGGATGGGGTGGGCCGCGGTGACAACCTTCCCATCATCACCAATGTGCTTCCTCGGGGGAACTTCCCAATGGCCACCAAAGTGATGTGTGCTGGTGCGGGCCCAGGACGTGGACACCTGGCCCAGGGAACCAGGGAGCAAAGCCTGGCTTCCCCCTGCCCTTACTTTCTCACCAGTTTGCCCAGAGAGAGAGGGGAGGGGGGAGAGAGAGACTGAGAGAGAAACAGAGAGACAAAGAGACAGAGAAAGATAGAGAGACAGAGAGAGACAGACAGAGAAACAAACAGAGGCTGAGAGAGAAACAGAGAGAGAGAGGTGGGAGGGGGAGAAAGTGTTTCATTCAACAGATGTTTATTTATCGGCACTGGCTGCCAATTGCTAAATCCACAACACCTGAAGAACATCTGGTGTTTTCTACAACTGATCAATGTTTGAAACACTCTGGGATGAATGTAAACTTTCAAAGGTTGCCCTTCTGTGGTGCATTTCCTCAAAAACTGCTGCAGGTTTTCCTTGAAGAAGATGAAAAAGCATCGCTCTAGCTAAAATAGGTACATATTAAACTAAGTGTAATATTGCACGCTGTGGTGTACTGAATTTACGGAATTTACTGAATTTAGAAGCCAAAAATGCAAGAAGAGTTCCTATCACTTCTTTGCATCCCACCTGTAGATTTTTAGAGACGACTTTTTACAGAAGCTAACATTCTTGACTCTGTAATAGTTTGATATCTCTAAAGTATATTGAAGATTCATCCCAGAGGAAATGAAATATTTGAACAGATTTACTTATTTAGGAAATGTGGAATGTCAGTTGACTCTCTAAAGTGCAATAAAGCTTCTACTTCAGCTCTCATGTGAACGAGTGGGCATCCAGGGCTGTTTCCTGTCTTAGACGGACCGCTGGTTTCGGGCGTTCTGCTCACTGCTGCGCCCCTACTTTAGTATCAGAACAGAAAAGCAACATCCTGGTGGAAATAACTTGTGGAAGTGCCTCCCTCTTTCCTGCACGCTGAAGAGCGCGTGCTTAGAGCTCCACGGAGGGTTTAATAACACGCTCTGACCCTAGAAGGCTGCTGTGTTCTCGGTGGGTGCTGCTGGAGGCTGCGTTTTAACCGGCTGGAAATAGCACCGCCCTGCAGCCAGCCCCACTGCCCAGCAGCGATGGTTTCAAGTTCCGCTTGGACGTTCCCTTACTCATCGGAAATGCCCGTCTTTCCCCCACACCTCCCTCCAGGAGCGGCTTCTGCTGTCCCTGCTGCCGGCTCACATCGCCATGGAGATGAAGGCGGAGATCATCCAGAGGCTGCAGGGCCCCAAAGCCGGCCAGATGGAGAACACCAACAACTTCCACAACCTGTACGTGAAGCGGCACACCAACGTCAGGTACGCCGCCGCGGTCTCGCTGCACGGGGGACGGGGTCCCGTCTCCGCACAGCTGGGCATGTGCTGGGGTTTTCTTCCGTGTTTTAGTGATTAGGTTTGGAGAGGGTGCCAAACCATCGGGTGCTAACTTTTAGTTCTGCTTTGACCATTATTCCGCGGAATGTTTATTCTCTGTTAATACTCACTACCTCTTACTCTCTGATGATGATGATGATGGTGGTGAGGAAGAGGAGGAGAGGACAGGGAGGAAAAGACAACTCAACGGACCAGTCGCTTCCTGAATCTTCAGGGTCTTCCTCTGAGCCCCTCCCACCAGTGCTGCCACACTCACAAACCCGTCACATCTGTCAAAACGCAGGGACACTTCTCTTAATCCAGTGCCACCCTCCAACCCCGGGACGACTTTCTCGCTCACGTAGCCCCGGCTCTAGGGGGATTCTCCCACACTTTCCGGCTGCTCTGCCTCATTTTTTCTCACTCTCCAGTCGCCACTCTCTGGCTGTACCCTCCCCCACATCACAGGACTCAGTCTTGCTAAGGTCACCACAGACTGTCTTGTCCCCAAATCCGCATACGACCGGCTGCCTTCCACTCCACATCCTTACCTCAGTGCTCGCGCAGGTGCGGGGGGCCCGTTGCCCTTGCCCTTGCCCTTGCCCTGACAGAATTCTCCCATCGCGCAGCCTCCTGACACCCTAGCCCCTTGGAAGTTTCCTTGGTTGTTTACTCTTCCCTAGGCCCAGGCTCCCTAGAATTAGTGTTCTGGGGGCTCTCACTCCCTGCTGTCCCCTCCAGCTCTCCTCCACACGCTGCTGAGACACAGGACTCGGCCCGAGCTTCCCACACCCACCACCTAGTGGGCATCTTCCTCTCGGTGGTTCTGCAGACACCGCCATTAAATGCGGCACCACCCAGTGCGAGCCGGTCATCTTCCCCTACGGGCTTGTTCTGATTCGCCCCGCCGCCACCGACCTCCCGTGAGGGGAAGCGGCACTGTCACTTCCTGACAGTGACTTTCCCGGACTCCTCACCACCCGATCAACCCCACACCCTCTGCCCTTCCTCACAGCACGCGGTTGTTTCCTTATATAGCCCTTACTGTCACTGGAATTGGACATTTTGCAGTGTCCTTATTTGTTTCCTCCATCACCCCAACTAAACTCTGGGCTTTCAGAAGACGTGCCACATCTGCTTTATCCTGGCAGAGAGTCAGTAATCCAGAATCTTCCATTAAGTCGTCTTTCTTTTAGGAAGATGACTATTCCAGTTTTTCTTTGAATCAATAAAAACAGGATTTGGCTTCTATTACTTTGCTGCTTCTACTTTAGGATTCCTTATAGCACAGACTCATGGCACAATTCAAACAGAAACACGTTAATTTGGTAGGAGCATTATGGCCGTGGACTGGCCAGACAGGACGAACACCGCACACCAGAGAGCAGGGAGTGTCCGGCCCTCGGAGGAAGGGGTCAGTAAGAACGGAAGGTTAGCAAGCGCTGACGTGTTCCCTGGGCAGGGAAATGACGTTGTTATTATGCAAACGTAAATATAAAATGTAAAAACACACACGTACTCTTTCCATGGGACGACTAGCATCACTTTCTTAATGAATACGAAGTTTCACAGCCTGCGCCCCCCTTCCCGCAGTATCCTGTACGCGGACATTGTCGGCTTCACGCGGCTGGCCAGCGACTGCTCCCCGGGAGAGCTGGTCCACATGCTGAACGAACTCTTCGGCAAGTTCGATCAGATTGCAAAGGTGAGTGTCAGCGATCGCTCTGGCCCTGTCTCAGCGTTTGACGTCTTCAGGAAAAGCATCTTTTGGGAATGCTGTGTGCAAATGCCTCGGATTGATCTGCCATTGAGCCCCCATCAGTCGCACACCCAGGTCGGGGACGAGAAATGTCGTCGTGGTCTATGTTAGCGCGTTTTTGGCCGGTGTTAAAACTCCTGCTTGTGTATAATTCAGCACACGTACAAGAAGTCTGTGCAAGTGAGCACGTTCGACGTACACGCGTCCCTGCTGCCCTCAGGTCCCCTTTGCAGGCATTCCAACGTGAGGAGGTGGGAACGTGGTTTCTCCGCGTCCAGCTGTAACTGGCACGTCTTCATCCTGGAAAAGCCCCAAAATAGGTTGCACACCTTCTCCACCAGCGCTTTCGTTGTTCCTGTCTCATTGTTAGCCATTGACCCTTGTGCCACGTGAGCAGAAATTAAGTTCAGTGTCTGCCGTTCGCATGCTCATTTGTGCATCACAGACAGGAAATGACGGGTGCTCTAGGACCTCATTTATTGGAATTGTCAGGGTTTCTGGGGGGACTATTAATTAAAATTTTTTCCTTCCTTTTTAGTTCTTTAATTCTCTTAAAACATTTTCAGTTAGCCTAGTTCTTTCTTTGAGTTGTTCCCAACAATGACAAAAAAATAACTTATTATTATGCTCGTTAAAATGTGTTACTTACCTCGGATGAGTTGGTTTCCAATCCGCTCGCTGCAACATTCACCTCACCTCTAAACAACACACAATGCCCCGCCCGCCTCTCGGGGGTAAATCTGCCTTGCAGATGTTTTCACAGACGCTCTCAGGCCAAGTTCGCCACCAAGTGCCTTATGCTGCCCGACTGACCGTGGCAGCTCCCGCTGGGGACTTTAAAAATCAGAAAGACTACAGCTCTGCTTTTGTCCTTTACCAAACCAAAGGAAGAGCTGGAGTTTTCTGGGTGCCCTTGTTAGAAAAAGAAGGGTTGGAACCTCATGTCTTAAACGTTTGAATTAAAAACAGGTCATTGTTTTGGACTACCCGGTCAGGTTAGGAAGAAACATCGCACCCTTGGCAGGTGGCAGTGTAGCTCCAGTGTGCACGTGGCGCTTTCCCCATGTGCAAGCCTCAGTGACAAGTTGGCCACTTTCATAAGGACCCCGGTCATCTGCCCTACCCCTCCTGTATGACCTCACTTATATGACCTGATGAGGTCCCATTCGCAGGTACCAGGGGTTAAGAACTGAACATATGGATTTGGGGAGAGTGGTTCATGACCCATGACCATGGTATTCACGGAGACTTCCCCTTCCTCTGTGATCAGTGTAACAGGAATATCCGGCAACGTCAGAGTCCGGCCCGGGGTTTAGGCCGTGGAGGCAGCCTGCTTTGGGCATCAGTGTGTGCCTCATAGTTAAATGACATGGCCTTGGGAGCACCGGAAGCACCCAGATAGCTCAGCCCGCTGAAGGAATACTACATAAACACACAACTTGAAGATGCAGAACATGAAATCAATGCCCACTTGCTGTTATTTTAAAATGATTTTAAAGCCATTCTATTTAGGCATAGTTAACATACAAGCTGTAAATATTTAATATATGCAACTTAATGAGTTTGCAAGTAAGTGTACAGCTTTGGAAGCATCCCCACAACCCCTGCCGTGAACGTACACATCCCGTACAAAAGCGTCCTCCTGCCTTCTTTATTCATGTCCTCCCCTGTCCTTCATCTTCCTGCTCTGGCCAGTGAGCGTGTGGGTGAGGGCGGCTCGTGCTTTCGGTCTAGTGAAGGGGGACCCAGCTAGTTCTTCCTTCTCTCCCCACAAACCCTGTTCACTGCATCAGGGCAACTAGCAGTCGATGATATTCCGTAAATGGAAATCATCATGGAAGTGCCTCATGCCCCTCAAATTCTGTGGTTTCTTCTTCCAGGAAAACGAATGCATGAGAATAAAAATTTTAGGGGACTGCTACTACTGTGTGTCCGGACTCCCGATCTCTCTCCCTAATCATGCCAAGAACTGCGTGAAGATGGGACTGGACATGTGTGAGGCCATCAAGTAAGTGTAACGATTAGTAAGATCTTCAACTGCTTATGATTGGGAGGGGTGATTCTCACGTGCATGTTTCTCTTTTCCTGGCCACTGGCATGAAATGCTTTATTGTGCATTGAATATAAATGTACGGAGACCCATTTATTGGCGTGTGAGTCACTCGATCCAAAGTAAGACGTCTGTGTTTTGTATTATTATTAGCCTGAGATGTTGTTTTTTGCAAAACTGGGTTAGAAATCTATGGAAATGGACACTTTTGTTCTTTTCCAAGAGTGATTTTTAAAAATTTAAATGTCTTCTCTGATCTTAAAAAAAAGTCTGCACTCTGATTATGTCTCTGACAAATAACATGACTCCACGCAAATTGTAAAAAAAAAGAAATTTTTACCACCGACCAGCAATTAATATAAAAATCCAGTCCAAACGCTCAGCTCTGTGAAGTCAGTTTCAGGTTATATCCATAGTAGAAGTTTTCTGTATTGTACCTGTAGTCTCCATGATCATTCTAGAGAAGATTTGCTTCTGTAGAATAATGTCATCATCATTACAGGTGACAAGGACAGGGTAAAAGTATCAGGTACAAAGTTAATTTTTACTATGAGCACCACGATGAATCCTCCTTTAGTGAGGCCCTTTGTAGCAGCCAGAATATTCTTAAAAATTATTATGCCTCTTCTTTGTTGATTATATGATTGAAAGATTTTGGTTTATGTGTTAGTTTGATTGCCTATTTTAATCAAGTGATTTTGCCCTTATCCTCCACATACTAGTATTTTTGGTCTAAATGGGATCGGAAGTAGATGGTGAATGTTTTGGCTCTTTGTCTTGGGGTGAGAGTCAATGGGGCTTTAAGTGGGAAAGCAACATGTCAGGCTGTCACGGTGTTTAACCCATTGTGTGTGTGTCGTGTGCTAGAATGCACTGGAAGCTGGTGTCCGAAAAAGAACAACGAAGCCCCCACAGCCTCCCATGAGTCTAGGAGACAGGGGTGTTCCAGGAGCACGAGCTGGGCCGCCATTGCCATAGGCCAGGGGGTGATTCGGGAGCGGGGGGCTAATGCGGACAGCGAAATCGAAGGAAGATTCCAGATGGGAGGTGGGGCTCCGTGTGACCTCAGCTTCTCACACAACACACGCGGTGTGGAAAGTAATTGTGTCCCACTCGCTTCCTCTCATCAGTAAATCATTTGTGTTCTCGGATACACGAGCACTATGTCTTAGTTATTTCAAAAGTCATTAACGATTCCCAGCACTCCAGGTCTAGACGTAAGTGAATCTCATCGGGGGAACTAACAGATTTTCTTAAATTTATAACCCGCCCCTGGAAGCAAGCTCGGTGTTGGGCTCAAACAAGGAGCCAAACGGATTCCACAGGGGGAAGGCATTTGCTCTTGATTTTCTTTACAAATAAACGTGGGAAAGACTTTATGAAGGACAAATTCACTTACTAGGTACATCAATAACATATTGGATTAAGCAATCCACCCTGTTACTGAGGCTTCATTTCGGCATTTGGATCCACAGTTTTCTAGTTCTGTTGTGTTTACATTATTCCAACGTGTTGAAGAGCTTTTGGGAGAATCTTTTCCGTCCACTGGCATGTTACCAGCTCATCAGTAATATCTTTTTTCTGTTACATTTTTTATTGCGGTAAAATATACATGACTTGCCCTTTCAACCCTGTCTCTGTGTACAATTCAGTGGTGTTAAGTGCATTCAAAATGTTGCACAACCATCACCACAGTCCATGTCCCAGCCTTGTCGCCATCACACACAGGAACTCCTTTAAGCAGTTGCCCATTCCCTTCCTCCCAGCCCCTGGGGGCCTCTGTTCTACTTCCTGTCTCTGTGACTTTGCTTATTCTAGTTACTTCCTGTAAGCGGAATCATTTATAATATTTGTCTTTTATATTTCCAGGGTTCATGCAGGCTGTGGCATGTGTCACTTATTCATTCCTTGTTATGACAGGATATTTCATTGTATGTATCGCAGCTGATTTATTCAGGCCATCATAGATTGCATAAGTAGTATCTTACGTGTCCAGAATCTCAGTTATGTAAGCAGATGGGGAAACTTTCTAGAACTCTCGCTTACAACTAAACTTAAGCTTCAGATATTAATGACCCTGTGTCTCATGATCTGCCCCTCATTGCCCAAGGCTTCTGTGTTCTTCCTTTACTATACATCACCTGTTTGGCTCACATACAGCTGACAAAGTGATCAATAATGCATTGTTTTATTATACCCCCAATAAAGGGTAGGGAAAGAAAGGGAATCTCGGCAAATTTCAGGAATTCTTTGTTGTCTCTCACATATAAGGGTAAGTGTTTTCATTCCCATTTATTAAACCATAAGATGAGGATGAAGACAGGAATTTTAATTTTTTAAGATGGCGAGAGTGAAAAGTGCACACTTAGCATCTCAGGGTTTTCGTAGGAACTGGCCATGTGGGTCCAGGGACATTTGCCTGTGTTTGTCCCTCCCTGTTTGGACTCCACACTGATTCAGAGCCTTGCTCCCTGTTAGCAATGGCACCCTACAGAGGCACGTCAGCTGCAGTTCTAGAATGTTCTTACTGCTTAGAGAATTTTTTATTTCTGTCATGAAAAGGTTAACTTTTTTATCAAGGAAGTGATATTCAGGACCCTGACTTTATGAGGGATTAAGGATCCTCTTAAAATTAGAAAGTTTGTCTATTGTTGTTGTGAGCGTTAAGCAATTGCTTCAACAAGATCACACAGATTGTATCTGCAGGCATTAAAACATTTGGTCGGTCAATTCATTTGAACCCTTGCTCAACTCACTTTTCAACAAAAGACACAGAGATTGTTTTAAAGAGTCAAATATTAAAAAATAATAAAAATAAAGAGTCAAGTATTAATCAACCAGCCAGTTCTGTCAAAATGGCCACCGTAGGTGACCTCCTCCTCCCATTCACCCCCTCGTGGCTCTCTGCTGACCATATTTTGGTACAGACACACCATGTGGTCGGAACTGTTCTCTCTCAACAACATAAAAGCTTAAGAACAATCATGGGCCTTGCAGCAAATTATTCAGGATCATCATCTTGCAAAGACAGACCCAGAGTAAGTCCTTCAAAAATGCCCTGGGTCCAGTCATAAACTCGTACTGGAGTGTGCCCATTGCCTCAGGCACTGAACCCACCGATGGGCACACAGACCACTTGGACAAAGTCTGTGTCTTGGTGGGGCCGACACTCTGAGGACAGGTGGGGACACCAGTGGAGTGCTCAGTGCACTCAGAAAGGTCAGTGTGCCCAGGCATGGTACCTGTGTCCAGTGAGGAGGTGAGACCAGCAAGCCTTCCTGGACGAGGTCAGGCCTAAGCCACATTCAGACTAGCCACATGACACCCACACCCTGTCAGGGGAAGGGAGAGCAGAAGGGAGCCATCAGGAGCAAAGGCAAGAAGTGAGGGCCATGCAGGGCCTGGGCTGCCATGGCACTCGTTGCCCATGGAGGGCAGAGAGGTTCATCCTGTGGGCAGGAATGAAGGGTCTGGGTGACCTGCACAGTGCCAAATAGGTTGCTGTCTTTTTATGGGGCGGGGAGCATAAAAGGGAGAGTGCGAGAGAGAGAACAAAAGAGAGAAAGGGAGGGAGGGAGGGAGACGGTTCATTTGACTGAAGCCCACACCTGGCAACCCTTTCTCCTCGCTGTGTTGCAGCCATTGTCTTTGTTCCCTTTACATGGCCTCTGGGGATGAGTCTCTGTGGAACTAGGGACACCTTTCTGTACACTTCTTTGTCAATAATATTTTAATCGATAAATGTACTCAGCTGGCAGAAATAAACATCGCCAAGCCCTGCCATTGTCCCTTAAAGGAAGTTCTCCATTCGTCTCCATTAATGAGTTGGTAACAGGGTTCTAAGGTAGTTTTTAAATGACTTTTTAAAATTAGTTTCTTTTTAACCACATGCATCATTAAAGCTTTTTAAAGAATACGTTTTCTCTTTTTGTTAAAGACTGTGCACCATTGAAAAGCTTTAATCTCATCATTTGTTTTTTATTTCTCTTCAGGCTAAAGTCATTATTAAGCTCACAAACAAGCTGTATTGTCTCAGCAGAAAAATTCATTGGGGACATACATCGTGCTAAGCACTAGAATTGCAAAGGGCATCTGCGACCCTTTCTGACCACACAGGCAATGTCCTGTGATTCTAGTATGAAAATTGAGAGCAGGTGTCAGCACATGATAGGTACTTGATACACATTGGTTAAAAAAGTAAGAGCTACGGACACAAGGCCACCTCATCACCACGGTCTGACCCGATGTGGCTTTACTAGCCAGAGCACTGGAGTTTAGGTCAGGTCTGGGAGGAACCCGTAATCTTCTGCGGGAGGATCGTGATAAAATTTGCAACAGTCTGAGAAATTCTGAATAATAAAATGCCCTGAAAACTGGGCAAAAGTTAAAGGAAGCAGGGGCTTTTCCTCGATGGTGATGTGACTTTTCTCCCCTTTAGGAAAGTGAGGGACGCGACAGGCGTTGATATCAACATGCGCGTGGGCGTGCACTCAGGGAACGTCCTGTGCGGTGTGATCGGCCTGCAGAAGTGGCAGTACGATGTGTGGTCACATGACGTGACCTTGGCCAATCACATGGAGGCTGGAGGCGTTCCCGGGTAAGGACGTTGGATTTCCCTCTGTGAGTTGGCTAGTGGTTGGAAACGTGAGGTCAGCTGGCTAAATAACTGACCGCTCGGCCTTGGATGGTTTCCATCGCCTCTGTTAGCAGCTGTTACTCAGGCTGGACCCCTTTTGCATTAGTCAGATAATCATGACCTGTCAAGTCCCAATTCCATCACCCTTGTGACCCATGGTCAAAGACCATGCATATCAGATCCTAAATTACAGGCATTGCTTATTTGCAAATTTATGAGTACAGACTTAAGTCGAAGATGTTCATGCTGCAGTGCAGATGGGGTGTTTCTCTATTATGGGTGACCCCTGAATTCATTATTATTAAAATCAGCAAACTGTGGTAGCCGTCTCTGCTTAGAAGAGCATCTTTCAGACAAGAGAAAGTTGGGGCAAGTGATATAATTTGGAGAAGCATGAGAGCAAGCATGAGAAATAAAGTCCACACTTTTATACATGTTTTAAAACCAGCACACTTCCTAAAATACCTATGGCATGCATTTCAGAAAACATCCTCACACACAAAAGTTCGATCTGATCAAGCTTCACGTGATGTTTATTCACCACACTCATGATGCAGGTTTCTGTGAGGACACACAGAAGCTCCAACAGGAGCAGGTGGTGACTTCTGGAAGCATCTGTTGAAAGCACAGGTTAATAAAATATAAACCAGGCACGTCCAACCTGCAGCCCAAGACGGCTTTGAATGCTGCCCAACACAAATTCTTAAACTTTCTTAAAACATTATGAAATATTTTGCGATTTTTTTTTTTAGCTCATCAGCCATCATTAGTGTGAGTGTATTGTATGTGTGGCCCAAGACAATTCTTCCAGTGTGGCCCAGGGAGGCCACAAGGTTGGACACCACTGATATAAACCTGAATTGTAGTCCATTTTACTGAAAACATACAGCATTTTCTCCATTTGGGGGAGAAGAAAGTCCTTCTGACGTCACAGATAAACTTAAAACCTACCTTCGTAGATATCCTTGTCTGTCTTGACTGTGGTTTTAAAATGGAATTTCAGGCGTGTTCACATCTCCTCCGTCACCCTGGAGCACTTGAACGGGGCGTATAAAGTTGAGGAAGGAGACGGTGACATCAGGGACCCATATTTAAAGCAGCACCTGGTGAAAACCTACTTTGTCATCAACCCCAAGGTCAGTATTCTAAAGAGTCTGTAATTAGCCTATGACATCGGTGATTAAAGGGCAGAGGGGCAAATTACTGTCTAGGTTAGTGTTTTCAGGTAAGAATCGGTGTTATTCTTTGCTAGTCCTTACCTCTAAAATTACTTTAAATGCATGTGGCTTTTTAGTTATGGAACAGGTTTTATAATAATGAAATTGAATCTATTTTAAAGAAACAATTAAAATAATTGCTCTGTCTGACAAGGTTGTATATATTCGTCAATGTGTATGTTAGTTCATCATGCTTCTGGCAGTTGGGAAATGAATAAAAAGAAAATATTTTGCTTAGGCCTTCAGCTGATAAAACTCTAATGAGAGGAAATAGGATGAACATACCAAAAAACAAGGGAAAAGAAGGAATTTCTCAAAGACGAGCAACTAAGTAGCGCATGTACCTTTGCGTGGGGACGTTTGTGCAGACGTGTTTAACTTCCGGGCGTGAGAGCCTATTACCCTGGAGACGGCCCCCCGCCCCGGACGGTTGGGCGCCCACTCCTCTGGCCACACCACGTGCCGGCCTTAGAGTTCTCATCCAGGTCCTGTGGGGATGAGTGTGAGTGTGACCTACAGAGCTCTGAGGGGTTATGTGACTCCCCTCCCCCAAATCACACCACTGGTAAACAGTGCAAACACGAGCAAGAAACACCCGGAACTGTCACAACCAATGTCACAAAACCAACGCAACCCAGTGTGGGCGCCTGCTCGTGGCAGCCTCCCTGAGACCCCACGCTCACCTTTGGAGACACACTTACAGCTCACTTGACAGTTGATGTGCAGACAGATGTGTGACAAACAGCAAGAACTGGGGGGCAATGGGGGTGGGGGAGGAGCCATGGGGAAAGGTAAAAACAGGGAAAAAAACCCAAACATGGGTACAAAGAATTGTGTTCAGGCAAAGAAACCTAAACGTGGCCAGGGAAGGCCACTGAGCATCCGAAAACAGCTCCATTCACCACTGCTGTCCCTTTAGGGAGGCGCGACCATCAGGCAAAAGCTGAAATAGATGAACACGTCTGTTTAAAAATGTGCTCTGTTTTATCCTAAGTTTAAATGACGAGTAACTTGCTATCTGGGAAAAAAATCCTTCCGCTGGTAGCCCTGCGTACCAGTCGGTAGTCCTGAGGGAATGCGGAGAGTGCAGGCGTGGTGTTAGAGGAGCATGCTTAGTCAAGGGAAACTTCTAGAAGGGGTGGAGCAGGAAGGAGAAGGCGTGCGCATTTGGCACACCGGCTGGAATGCTTTGTTTCTCACCCCAAGGGAGAACGGCGGAGTCCTCAGCACCTCTTCAGACCTCGCCACACGCTTGATGGAGCCAAGATGAGGGCCTCTGTGCGCATGACCCGGTACCTGGAGTCCTGGGGGGCCGCCAAGCCCTTTGCACACCTGCACCACCGAGACAGCATGACCACAGAGAACGGCAAGATTAGCACCACGGTATGCCCCCTGCCCCGGCCCCGTGCCCCTTAGCGCTGGGCAAAAGCAGGTTTCCCACACCAACAGGCAGCACCTGCCCGATAACGTGCGTGTGCAGTGAAGCAGGCTTACCGTCTCTGACTCCTCAGAGAGGCCTCTAGAAACAGGGCGGACCGATCACCCACTCTGCACTGCCAAGGGCCTGAACCCAGAGTTGCTTTGTGTTATAACTTCCTAACCCAAGACTGTTATTCACAACTGACAGTAGTAACTGAATGCAGCTGGACACGTTTGTGATCAGGGTTTGGTTTTGGTGCTGTGCTTTTGCCATCATGAAGTAGAAAACTCGAGCATCTGGATGAAAGGACCAGTGAAGGCAGGCTGATGTCCACGGAGTTCGAGTAGCAGCACCGTGAGGACTGTCTCTTCGTCACCCAAATGGTCAGGTGGCGTGGGCAGCAATTCACATGCTATTGTTAGTTTCCTATTTACACCCCTCCAACTTCTAGCAGACAGTGAAGTCCCAGAAGTCCCAGAAGTCCTTACGAGGACATTTTCGATAAGATGGCTCAAATACAGAAAGGAAGTAGAAAGACCCGTCAGAGGAGAGGGAAGTAAATATAATTAAGCACTTAGAATAATCCCTGTGGTATTGTTAGATTTTAAAACAATCTATGAGTAAAGTTTCATGTGGAATGGCATTAATTATACCAGGGTTGGACCTGAGGTAAACAGAAAAAAATGGACTCTTACATAATTCTCACTCACTGATGAGAAGAAACAAACCATTTTGTCAGGCAAAAGTGAACATTTTCAGTCTTCCTGTGTCCCACGCCTCCCAGCATATCACAGGGACATGCCCAGCCCCTACAGGCAGGACCCAGCGTTCTTGTTCGACTTGGTGCTGTCTCTCCTCTCAACTGCCCCTTGTACGGTTAAACTAAAACCAAGTGTGACTTGATAAAGACCATGGTGCGTCAGTCCACAAAGGAGACCACCAGGACAGGTCCTAGAGGAGTCTGCCTTCTACTGGGAGGAGAGGGAACACAAATAAAGAAACAAGAGCATTTCAGGTGCTGCTGAGGGCCACGATGAAGGTGAAATGGAGTGAACGGTGTGGCTGTTCTGAGTCCACATGCGGGGGAGTCTCAGAGAAGGACAGGAGGAAGTTGGGAAAGGAGGTGGCAGAATAACCAGGGGTTCTAAGATGGAAATGAGTGTGTTGTCTTCGGGGGACAGCGAGGATACTGATGTGGCTGTGGTGTCATCAACAGTGAGTCAAAGGGAGTCACAGAGTGAGATGCACTGAGGTAACTGGATTCAGTGTAAGCGTAATGGGAAATCATTAGAGGATCTTAAGCAAGGGAAGGGCATGATAAAATGAATCCCTTGGAATGAATAATGGAGCAAGAGTGCAGGAGCCCAAGTGAGAATGACGCCCATTTGCTAAGATCTTAGTAGTAGAAACAATGAGAAGCAGATTCAGAGTCTAATTTGAATGGAGAGCGAATAGACTTGGTCATGGAGTGGATATGTGGGAAAACGAGGGTCAAGGGTGAATCCACACTTTTATTTTAGCTGCACAGCTGGAAGAATGATGATGCCCTTAACTGAGATAACATAGCGGGAGGAATTGGGCGATTTAAGGTGGAACAATCCAGACTTTGCTAATGGACATCTTCAAGTCAATATCTTTTAGACTCTTAAGTGCAGCTCGGAAATAGGCAGTTGGATGTGCAAAGTATAGAACTCAGGGAAGAGGCCCAAGCTAGAGGTGTGATTGTGAGAGTGGTTAGATTGTAGGTGATGTCTGAAGCCATGGAACTGAGCGAAATTATCAAGGAGAAGAGAAATCAAAAGAGGGGGACCCGGGGCGTCTGCGGCCTTCCAAAATTTGGAGCCGTTGGAGGAAAAGCATCCTATGATGCTGGTATTCAGTTGTCAATGCAAGTCGATGCTTCTGTCACTCTTACAAAAAAAAAAATTGGATAATTTTGCTTCAACACTATATTTATTATTCATGCTAATGGCTAGTGACTATATTTCTCATTGAGATTTGTTGTAATCCAGCAGTTGGTTGGTTGGTCAGTCTGTCAGTTGATGGGTAGATTGGTAGGTTGGTTTTTAAGAAATAAGCAACATGTATAAATATTAGAACATGATTGATGTTGTTTTGGTTCTTTATTTCTCATCAGTCTTTATTGTCCCAAAACTAAATGGTGACTGTCTCCCTTATTATTTCATCATGGGAAAGATTTTTGCCTGAATTTCATCTGGTGTCATGTTAGTGAAGGTGCCTCCTTCAAGAGAGAGTTGCAACTGTCAAGTGCTTAGAGCTTCAGGCAATTGTTTACAAAAGTCCGGGACCTCTTGAATGAACTCATTTTTCTTTCCTGGCTGGTCTCACCAGTCACAGACACAGAACCTAGGGCCTGCCTTAGCAGCAATCTGGGATAGCGTAAGACAATTCCAAAGCATTCATGAACACATGAAGGCCATGCTACTGCTACTTCGCTGTGTCCCTCACTCACTTTCAGGAAGAGCCCTTCATTCCTGTTAAGACATTCTAGTGCCAAATAGTTGTCATTGCCAACAGTTATTTCTTTTATCTAACCTCCGGGCATAGCTCCATTGACTCAGCATCGATGAAGCTAGTGAATAATGCATTGTTTTGCTTTATGTAATAAAAGTTGGAGTTCAGTTATTATTTTTTTAAGTGCCTTACTTTTTCCCTAGGCTAATGATATTTCCTAATCCAACCCTGGACATAAGGATCCAAGAAAAGTTCCTTTGGAGTCACTTGGAGTCATTTGTTCCAACTTTTATTTGCATTTCCACAATAAATGTAAAAAAGGGCATCTTGTGTTTATTTTTAAGTCTATTATTGAACATTTGGCAGTGAGTCCACCACTGATACACCCTGGCTGGTCTCTCCTTCTCATCCTGTTTTCAGGCATGGCCCTCACTCATACGTTGATTTCTTCTTTTTGATCAATGATTCATGATTTCACATACTTAACCAAGAGTACCATTTCTTTTTTTTAACTTACAATTGGCATTCAATATTATTTTATATTAGTTTTAGAGGGAGTCATTTATATAATTTACATAGTGGTTAGACTTTTATGTAATTTACAAACTGATCCTCCAATTAATCAAGCACCCACCTGGCATTATACATGCTTATTACAATATTATTGACTCTATTCCCTGTGATGTTCACGATATGGGAGCAGCCTACGTGTCCATCAACAGACAAATGGAAGAAGTGGTACATGTATACAATGGAATATTACCAGTAAAGAAATGAAATCTTACCATTTGCAACAACATGGATGGACCTAGAGGGTATTGTGCTACGTGAAATAAGTCAGACAACTGTAAGTCAGAGAAAGACACCTATCAGATGATTTACTTATACGTGGAATCTAAAGAACAAAATAACAAACAAACAAAAACAGAAGCAAACTCATAGATATAGAAAACAAACTGATGGCTGCCAGCCAGATGGGAGTGGGCTTGGGGGTCTGGGTGAGAGAGGGGAAGGGATTAAGGAGTACAAATCGGTAGTCACCAACTAGTCTTGGGATGGTACCATTTTTTTTTAACAGCCCATTTCAGTGATAAGGATTGACTGTGGATTTTGTGGTTATGTTTGTGTTTTAAAGCACTTTTTAAATATTTGTCTGATGCCAAACTATACTTTCACATGATTATATGCTGCCTACAGGACTCTAGTAACAGTTATCTGCCAGTATTTGAAATCATTTCAAATATCAGGATGTAAATTTTAAAAATCCAGACAACCATTCTGATACTTTGAACATCAAGAGTTTATAGGTGACATCAACATTCTAAATATAAACTGAGTTTTCATCTTGTTTCACAGTGATAATTAAACTTTTTTTTCCACGTGGGTAATTATCTGTTACCTAAATGATACCTTCCAGGATAAAAGAGAAGAAATATGTTATACATCGTTATCATTGCAACATTATTTTTAAAATGTGTTTTGGATAACTTATTTATATAATTGTTGGTGTTGTTGTTTTCTAATAGGATGTACCAATGGGGCAGCATAATTTTCAAAATCGCACCTTAAGGTATGGTATAGTTTCTACTTTCTAACTTTTAAAGGCTTATTTTTTATTTATATCTGAAAGCAATTATCACCAATTATAGTAATTTTGAAGGCTACTTCTAAAAGAGCAGCTACTTGTGAAAAGCCCTATTAAATTGCTCTCAGCTTCTAAAAATAGGATTGTTCGTGTCAAGTTATTAGAATTAAGAGAGGGAAGAGGAAAACACCACCTAGTAATCCCTTTAGAACTTGGAATTATTTCCTTAAAATGACTCAATATTAATATGTGGTAAAAAAATTAAATTTTCTTAAAATGAGTGCATTGCTTAAAATTTTATTTTTTGTCTTGAATCTTGACAATGAAAGCAAGATAAATCCAGCTTTTCAATAGTGAGAAGGGCAGCCCAATCCTCTCAAAACAAGAAAACACAGCTTCTCATAAATGTCCCCAGGTCCCCTTTTGCTGTTCACGGTGGAGTCACAGCTACTTGCCTTTCCACGTCCTTCTAGCTTTTGGGGTCAGAGCTGCACGTTGGTATTGGTTTGGGAATTCAATATTTTTTATTGAAGTCATTAGGATAATTAATAAAAGGCCCAAAACTCAAGCCAGCCTTTCTTTCTCCACAGAGAGGTGGGTTTATTCTTATAAAAAATGCATTGCATCCAAGTAAAATATAAACACCATTAGCTACACTGTTGCCTGTACAACATGGCAAAGAATGCACATTAGTCCAATGTCCCTCTAGGTGACTTTATTTGTTGTAATGAGCTCTAATTTGTATTTTGTGTAAAATTTGAAATTTTAACATTGAGATGTAACCCTTTCAGTCCTAGATTATAAGGATCATTGGGTTTTTAGGCTTTTGAGGCATTGTGCTTTACGAGACACGAAGCTCATTAAAGAGAACTCCAGCTATGTTTAGAAATAATATTAGGGACCCCATAACACACCTTGAGAAGGTGTGGCTCTTCTGGCCAATAAGATGCTAGCACATATACAGGCACTGTGCAGAGAAATTTCATAGACATCCTTTAACTTCATTCTTGATAGCTCTTCTCATATCTATCCACTCCTCCCTGAAATTCTGTTTCAAGAGTCTGTGTTCCGAAATTTCAGTGGAAAATGCTTTGTGCAACACCAGCATCACATGGGCAGGGTCTCCTGGGACTAGTGCTGTCTGGAAGGCAGTGAACATACACTGTGATTTGTGTCCATACTAAGCAGTTGGAAATCCGATTTCATCCTTGCAGCATTCTCCCAAAGGAGACGCTACGACCATTCTCCTTTTAGAAGTGAAGAAACCAAAGTGCCAGGGGTTAGGAGGATGCCCTGAGTCACACAACTGGCATAGGCAAGGCCAGGATTTGTCCCCAGCTCTGTGATGCCAAAGCCTGTGTCCCGAACTGCTCCCCTGTCCTCCCTCTCTTGCTGAGAGCCTCCTTCTCACCTGTGCCACTGTCCTCTGTGCTGGTTTGATATCTGGTGGCCCCAAGGCCTCATGGAGAGGGCTCAGCTTTTGCATCATTCTCAGCTGGGCTTCCCTTACATGCCTGTCTTTGGCACGTGGCCTACTTCATCAAACCTCTCTGAGCCTGCAGTCTGGCCCTGGGTCAGCGTCACGTGCTATGGAAGCATCATCTGTGGTAACACACGACCTCTTCCATGCCTCTCCGGGTACGATAGCTGAGACATGGGAGTGGGTCAGAGAAGGAGCTTGGGAGAGAGGATGGAGAACTGGAAAGAGGGGTGGTGGGCAACCAGCAGGGGGGAGGCCAACAGCGGGACCCATAGGCAGGAACAAGGATGGAAAAGTCAGGAATGCTTCATGTCTGAGGACCAAAATCCTGGTCGGCAAATTAAGAACTGGTATCCTATTATTTCCATGGCAAAGGCAACAATATTAGACAAGAAAACTGTCTGTATGTTAAGAATTGTCCAGATAATTAGGGAATCCAAGGGATGCAAAATAATATGCATTTATTGGCTACTTCATGTGCCATATTTACTGCACGGAGCATTATACAGGCATTGTGCAAGCTACTCCTAAAACCAATTCCCAAAGACAATGCCATTGTTAGCCCCGGGCATCACATTGAAAGATTTCATTTTCCTGTGAGCTCATTTGTTCCTTCTTAGACTTGGTGAGACTGAACAAAAAACAAAGCCACCAAATGGAAGTCAAGAAACTCAAGTCTAGACAAGGACTGGTTAAAATGAGATGGAGGGTCTAAAATGAAGGTTAGCTCCTCCATGCAAATGTGAATGAGCCAAACTAGATGATTGCTACAGTTCCTGGGTTTTTTTTAAAGAAGGACAAAAATTAATTTGCTTTCTTCAGACAGCATGGAATTTGGCATGGTAAGGCCCTTTAATTCAGTTGGCCTTGTGTCTGCAGGTGGGTCACTTAATATTATTCTATTTTTGATCCAAGACCACCTTAGGCCTGATTAATGAAGGCAGAATGTGAAGGCACGCATCCGTAGATGATGATGACATTGCCATGCCTGTCATTTCATTAATGATGATTCTGTGAGCTGTAATTACAGATAAAGGTGTCCTTGCATACTCGTATGTAAGGTGCTTCTTATCTATATCTAGAGGCAGTTCTGAACTCAGAAAAGTGTCTTTTTATTCTAGAGTAATTATTGGATAGTAATTTAACCTAGCAGAACATAGAGAAGCCACAGGTTCTTCTAGGTGACTTCCTGACCACGTGGCTCAGGCAATGTGGTCAAGGCCAGCCTGTATTTTTACTTTTCAAAGTAGGTGATTGACTTTTAAAAACAGATATTATTTCGACTTTCTCCTTTACATCATTCTCATACTAATTGTCAAATAAACCCTGTGGAACTCATTATTATTTTGGTGTAATTTATGTACAAAGCATAGTATGCCTAACGATTATTTGCTTCCAAGACTGAGTGAGTGGTCTGCAAATATAAGTGGGGTTTTCTGTGCATCGGGCATTCAAACACGGAGGAATCTTTAAATATGTACAATTCAGCTTTGACATGCCAAAAAATAACACTGAAGCTCTGCAAATTCTTGAAAGTAGAACAATGAAAACATGAACGCGGACTATTTTGTCGACTGAACCAGATTTTTGCAGGGGGAATTTCCAAAGCTTGTGTGTTCTGTCATAAAATCAAGTTTATAAAGGGAACAAGTCAAGGGCTAATGCCTCTCTTAGGACAGAAAGTTCCTTTATCTCAAACACCAAGTACCTATCTTTCAGTGTTGCTTTTGATTGCCTAGTAAAAGTTGACACTAAGTGAATGACAGGGCCATAGTTTACTGCACCAAAACCTAGACAATTCTCTGAATCTGCAGAATGGTTGTTTTTAATAGAGAAAAAGCTATTCATAGATTGATTTTTTTTTCTTTTTTTACTTGATTAACAGAATTAAACAGATGTTTTTGCATCATCAAAAACCTGGGCTTACTACTTAGTTTAGTAATAAGATTCTTATGCTGTTATATATCCTTTTTCATATAGAACCAAGTCACAAAAGAAAAGATTTGAGGAAGAATTGAATGAAAGGATGATTCAAGCAATTGATGGAATTAATGCACAAAAGTAAGTACTTCTTAAACTTAAATTATCATTCACCTCATATTTCAAATGTTGCTATTTGAAAAGATTATTTCCTGCCTAATAAATACTCTTCAAGTAAATTATTAATAGATGACATGAGATGTAAACATGGAGAGAAAAGTTATAGCAAAATATGTTCAGTAAGTAGCAGTAAAGGTCAAAAGGGATTCTGTACAGGAAAATCTTCAAGTTGTGTCATGTAACACTATCCATTCAAAATGCATCTATCTCTCTGAAGAATCGGAGAACCTGCACGGAGGTACCTATATTCTAAATTGTGAAAAAAGGGTTTTGAGCATTAGAATCTGAGTTCATGGGTGCAATAGGAAGAAGACCAATTTTGGGGGGAGAAAGCAAAATGTTATTCAGCCTATGAATTAATTCTATGACTGTCCATTCAGCCTGTGAACTGCTGTTGAAGTTGTAAATGGTCCAGGAAATTCAGAGAAAACAAAATGTGAAGGAGGTGGTGGCCTTTACGGCCTGGACAGAGGGACTGCATTCATCAGCCTTCTGAACCACTTTCGGTGCTTGTGTCATGAGTGAACTCATGGCCGGCAGAAGCTAGATGACTCTCTATGGTGCCTGGTACCCACTGTACAGTCAGTAAGTGGTTGTTGAATTGAATTGTAGTGAAAACATCAGAAGGTCCAAATGAAAAGACTTCATGGAAAAGTTGCCATCCTTATGGAAGCCTGACTATTTAATTTTTATCATGAAAGGTGACTCTTAAAAAATGTATATGATTTTTACCTAGAACTCTGCCCCCCAAATCAACTTTGCACATCTTTGCAAAATGTGTACTTCTTTTAGATTGTTCCTTTTAAGTATTTGTTTTAGAATATTTCAAGGCTTAGAAAAGAATCACATGAGTCTATGTGGGGTGTGTGTGTGTGTGTGTGCGTGTGTGTGTGTGTATATACGCAATAGAGTTTCTTGGTTGGGCTATAGTTACAATTCAAATATGCTGGCACATTGAATTAACACCTACGTAGCGCCTCTGGAACCTAGGTTGGAAATATGGGAGCCATGCTAATTAAAGAGGAGTTCATATTACTTCTACTTTATAAATTTAGCTCTCATTTTCCTTCTAAGCTTATATATATTCCCAGAAGCACTTTTAAATTAGGTTTTTCTTTCTCAAAAAAAGAAAAAAAATATTTTAATAAGTTACCTGCATGTATGATTCAGTTTGGTATTCATACAAATACAGAGTTCTAAAAATGAGTGCAATACAAATGTATCTTAAATTTTATTTTCTATCCCTTTTGTATTAACCACCTTCGATTCCTCCAACTAATCTCATAAAACAGAACAAGAACGTATTTCTGCAACTAGTGTAGTACCGTAGACTCTGTTAATTGGAACTCAAGCAGCTGGGTTGCTTGAGATTTTGCCAGTTGCTTGAGTTCCAGTTAACGGAGAGACTACTTACATTTGTCCAGCATCGACCAGTCCTCATGGGTGCTGGTTAACTGAGAGTCCACTGTAATAAGAAATAGTAAAAATGTTTATTACCCTTGAATCAAAAAGTATTGTTATGGTTCTCACTGTTAATGGTAATCATTATGGAGTGCACTGTGGGCCTCCAGGCCTCAGTTAGAGTACACTGTCAGTAGTTTCGTCTTGTAGGACAGTCAAGCTCATGGCGTGTGAATGGAGTCCTCCAAGCTGTCCAGAGGTTCTGGGCACAGGGCTGTCCAGGTAGACCTGAAGATGTCCCTCCTCACACAGGCTGGTCTCCTGAGTTACTTGTGAAACATTAGTGCATAGTTAGGGACCCTAATCTAAAGTCAGTAGGCAGCTGTCCATGCCAATCACTAGGTAAAGTGTGACTGTTCTCTTGGCCCTTTTTTCCCTGGACCCTCAAAGGCCTTCTTCACCCTTTCTCTCCCAGACATCTTAGGGAGTCCAAGTGCCAAGACAATCAATCAACCAATGGATTGGACAGTACTATATTCACAATTGTTTAAACAGATACAACATTTTTGGGAAATTTATGTAAAACATAATTTTATCTCTAATGTTCTAATATACATATACAGAGGATGCCAAAAAAGTGTATACACATTTTAAGAAAGGAAAAAACTGTATTAAAATTGTAGCACTCAATATATACTGATAACAAAAGACGAATGAATACAACCCACGTTTGATTTCTGCAATTCCAAGAGGTGCTCAACATGGTTGCCATCAGTGTCTATCTACTACATAGATAATGTCACTTAAATTGTGTATACATTTTTGGCACCCCAGTATACTCTCTTGCCCTAAATGTGGGTATATAAAGAGATAAATGTAGACATATGGTTATATACACTTATAGATACATGCATAGCTATACATGCATATACATATATAATTCAGGTCATTGTATTTTTTAGTTATGAAAATACTTGTTTAAGAAAAAAATTAGGAATGTAGAAATAAAAATTCCTCCATGCAATGACTCAAACCAGTGGGTAATATATTTTATTGGTACTTATTTCTAGATATTTTTCTTGATGCATAGCTTTCAATTATTTTCTTACTTAACTCTAGGTCATAAAATGCATGTTAATTTTATTGCCAGATGTGTGGCTGTGCAGGCATGGTGTCCCGGCTTGCTTGGTCGTGTGCCTGGTGTCACTGTTCAGCTTGTGATTATATAACATTCTAGAGAGAAGTTTTGTCCTTAAGTTCTCTCTCTATTTCAACTTCCTTCCTAAAACAGATTTCTAGGAGTCTGTTTAAGATGTATAAGAGTGCATCCTTCCATATAATTTTTATTTATTTTTCAACATCTGAGAGATACGTATGTATTTATGCATATATGTGTTTATGGTTGTAGCAGCATACTGTGTGAGTGATCTGAACCAATTGCTTATTATATTTGCATTTTTACCCATTTTTTTCTGTGTTCAAATATGGTTTTTACTCTATAGAAATGAAAAGGAAAAACAGTACAGTGCAAGTGTTTTCAGTAAGTGTAAAAGAAACAGAATCTTCTCACCCAGAACTTGAAGGCCCTCTGCATGGGCTTGATGTTCAGTGATGTGCTGCTTACAACACGCTAAGAAAATCAGTGCTTCTCTGACAACCGAGGCCTTCAGGATACACCCCTGCCACGTGGTTTCAGGAATACATCAGGGAACACACTTACTGGTGCACTTGAATCCCTGATTACTGAATTTGGATTCCTTGAGTTTCAATTGGTATGACAGTTGGTTTGTAATGTCGAGCTTCCCAAGGAGGGCAGTGTGTGAATAGGAATAGTGTATTTGTAGTCCTATTAACAGTCTCTAGATTCCATATCCAGTGACGTGGTGTTAGACATTCTTTTTAAATATTTGATTTTGGATGATTTACAAGAAAGAAAGAATTGCAAGTCATTAAAAAAGAAGTCATTCCAGTTATTTGGTTGGAGGTTCAGTTTTATGATGTCTGTTCTGATTCTAGGCAGTGGCTCAAGTCTGAAGACATTCAGAGAATCTCATTGCTTTTCTACAATAAAATATTAGAAAAGGAGGTAAGCGATTTCTTTCCTTCAAAATCAATCATTTTGTCTATCTGAAATGTTAGTCTTGGAAAATTTTTTCATGAAATTATACTCGTGTTTTTTTACCTGTGACATTTTAAGCTGCATCTAGCTAGTATATCAGAAGCCCCTCTAGCTTTTCCTGTGGTTCCCCTATGCACACATCGTGTTACTGTGGTTCTTGCTACTGAGCATGCCTTTGGCTGGTCACCATTCTCAACACTCCTGGTGATAACTGGTGCCCAGGGCATGTCTGAGACAGAGGGTAAAGAAAAGGAACAGGATCTAAATGAGTTCTTCCTCATAAATTACAGCGACTGTACAGGAGTTATTTTAAATTTTAAACAAAAATTTGAGATATACATTGAGCACATGTTTGGGAGAATGAGAAACCCCAGACTTAACTTTTGTTCCATCTAAATACTTTCACATTATGACTTCTAAAGTAAGAGCTGTTTCATGCACATTTAATTTTTACATGGCAAGCTTATCATGGATTTGCTGAACTGCATAGTGATTATTACCGAAAGGACAACTATTCCAGGTCAGCTTTATTTCATTTGTCTTTTGTGTTGATCTAGAAAAGCAACAAGTTAGAGGCGATTTCCATTATTCAACCATATAATTACAGTCTTAGTTTGAACAAAGGCTATTAATACTATATTAATGGCAGCAGTCACAGCACTGGTATTAAAATTCTGTTGAGAAAATTCAGTTCATTGTTTTATGGATATTGAATAGAAAAATCAGATATTAAAATTACTTTTGAAATTCATCAGGATTGGATTTTGTAGTTACACCAAAACTTATTTTTTTAATAATGGTCATGAAGATCTGTTGTCTGCTTCTAATTCAATATATTTACTGCATTGACTACAGGTGGTTTACCAAATTGGTATTTCATATAATTTATTATTATTTTGACCAGTTTATCTTTGAATAACTTTAATAGATACTGATGATTACTTGTTGTATAACTGGTATTGTCTTCCTAATACAAGTGCATCTCCTGTATTAATGCTACAAAGAAATTGCAACTCCTATCTGTACATAAAGCCCAGAAGGTAAAAGACAGGGGTGTAACTGAATGCATACAATGTAATCACATTTCTTCAATTATACTAATATAGTTTCTTCATCAGCATGTAAATTATCCTGGCTATTAAGTCATAAAATTCACCAAGAAAATAATCTAGCTAATATAAGGTGACTATCGTTTAAAAATGCAGCTTTTGCTGACATGGCCCACGTGGACATGTTTGCAGAGGCCAACTTTGAGGCAACTTGTAGGGAGCCCTGGAATTGCAGCACACATGTGGTTCGCCTCTCCCCATCCTGCTCTCCAGGCCTGCAGGAGGGCTAACAAGCAGCAAGGCACAGAGGAAGGGAAGCATCAGTGCACCACCCAAAGATCTAGCATCTCGAACTAAAAGCCCAGTGACTAAAACCCAAGAAATACCTGTTATAACTTTCCGTAACTTGGGAAACAGCCTGCCACTATTGTCAGGAGGTGTCGGCATTGCCACGAACACTTTCTTTCCTTTAAACTGTATTATAAAACCCTCTTTAGAGAGGCAGTAGTGTCTGGGCTGCAGCCCTGGCTATCATTAGGCGGCATGCCTCAGGCAAAGACAGTCCGAGGGGAGCAGCTCCACTGGCCAGTTTACCCTCCTGGATGGAATGCAGAGCTGCGTGGCCCCTGCTGATTGCACCAGTCGGGTGGGTAGAGACCCACCAGCCAGCTCGGACACCCAGACGGAATGACTGCAGACTTAGAACAAAGCCTGCTGGCCTTCTCTAGCATTTCTTCACCCACCTCTAAGAAGCAGTAAGCTAAATAATAAATACTAAAATGAGGAAATAAAATGATGATATTACATTTCCTCAGTAATATTGAAAAGTAAAATACAGGGTCCAGCAGAAGTAATGCCCGGACTTGAGTTATGATTTTATTACAGAATCATACCCATACACGCTTACGGTTTTAGAATAAAAGATCTGGTATAGATCACCAGCTCATAAAGGATGGGGCATTATTTGTGTAACCATAAGTGTGTATGGCTATGATTCTGTAATAAAATTGTAACTCAAGTCCAGGCATTAGCTCTGCCGGACCGTGTGTTATGGGAACAGTCATTTGCATTCCGGAATAAATGTGGGCATCAGACCCCCACAGGAACCAGGGTAACTGCACGGTGCCTGGGGTGCCCAGGGCCCTTGTGTGCACTCACTCGTCTCTCTGGTTAGGTGCTGTCTCTCCTTGCAGAGCCATTCAGTTGCCTCTCAGTGGGTTTCTGAGCAGCTGGGCTCATAAAAGCCATGCGTGGTCTTTGGGAGTCACGGCTGGTTGTCCAGGAGCCAGCACTCCCCGGCAGAGGTGCACAGCCATCATCCTAGGCTCACTCGTGCCACCGCCTACAAGTTACAGGCGTGCTGCATGATCTGGGTACCTGATGCTGCTGGGATTGCTTCAGCCCTCCTCTCACCTAACTGTCATTCCTGGTTCCTTCTTGTTCCCCTAGTACCGAGCCACGGCACTGCCAGCGTTCAAATACTACGTGACCTGTGCTTGCCTCATCTTCTTCTGCATCTTCATCGTGCAGGTTCTCGTGTTACCGAAGTAAGTGCATGTGGCTCTCCGCTGGGCCTCACAGCCGCTGTACCTTCCCACTCCCACCTACACTTAGGGGCGTGAGGAGATGTGAATTTCCAAATAGAGGGGTGACGTAACCTGCCACGGTGGTGGTGGGTGGGGTGATCTGTGGCATTAAGTGGCCCCCGTGTGTCATGTTCAGTTACAGAAATACTGGATTTTGAAATGGGGATCTAGAAACCTTATAGGGTTTTTTAAAAATAAATTTAACCTACTGACTTTAGTTTCCATTTTATTCTGATGCCCAGTAAGAAATGTAGCTTAATACACTTGACCCAGAAAGGGCAAAATTTCCAGGTGTTATTTCTGGTAGGCCAATAGTATTACTGTACATTGAAAGGACAACCTGCTCTGGGCACACCATGGCCGTCCATCTGTTCTGATTTCACGTTTGTCCTCCTGAAGACCAATCTCAGCCACTGTCTGATTCCTACAGGTGACTGTCCAACTTGTCTCTCCCAGGAGAGACCTGGTACAGATGGGAGAAACGGAGGGGAGCTGGATTTCACACTTGGGGTGGATTTCTCACCATTGGTGAAAATCCAGTCACTCTGTAATTCCTAGATTGTCTTTCTCTGACACCTTCTTCATGAGTGTAATATAGGTCAACTACTTTCTTTAGAGAAACAGATTCTTTCCCTTCCTACAGTCTAAAAGAAAAGAAAAATAAAACTCTTCTCCTTTCAATCATTGGGGGTAGAGAAATAAATTTAAGATAAACTTCCTTTCCCCTTGTCTTGATCTATTTTGTAAAGGCCAAAGCAACCATTTTCAATCAGTAGAATTTAGTCGTGTGTTTGCTTTTGATGTCAGGAGCACCACTAACATTTGGGGGCAGCTTGAATTGCTGAGTCTGAGTTACATTTTATTTCATGAGATGCTGAGCAAACTAGAGAGGAAGGGTCAGTCTCCCCACCCTCCCACCCCCCCAACCCCATACTCCAAAGGATGTTCTGGGCACTGAGCTAACTCAGAGGCAGCTAGCTATACAAGAACAATATACATATTCATATATGTAACGTTCCAAGCATCGGCCCCCTTTTAAAAGAAGTTCCTATGTATTTCCCCTCTCCCGATTAACATTAAAGTGTGCGGGCCAATTGAGCTCTTGCAGAGAAATTTGCTAAGGTCAACTTATCAGTATTTCAATCAGAAAAAGTTTAGCAAATTAAGTTCCTTTTAAGTGCCAGGCCTGTGCCCCATGATGCAGGAGAGAAATGACTGTCCCTGCACTTCCAAGGCTCATATCCCGACCATTCAAAAGTCATACAGTTGACACAAGTACTACTGAGAGAAATGGGCCCTTAGTGTAACTCTTACAGAGATAAACCCATTCATTTTTCTACATCTTCCTATTGGGTGTTTTCATATTTTTTTACATCATAATTAAAACAGTCTATCACCTACTGAAAGGGGCTGGGAAAGAAGAAAGTGACTTAGATATTTTAAAAGATGACATAAAAAAAGACAAACTTCCAGGGACCACATAGGACATTTCAGTGGATTATACTTCAAAAACAAAACAAATAAAAATCATCCAGGACATATGTGCTCTGTCTTTGGTTTTGTTCTCTTGTCTCTTTCCTGTTGCATTGTTTGTTTATAAGGACCCATGGAGGTCCACTCTCTGAGACATCATCACCAATTATCGTGTTTCTCTTGAGTAAAATGGTGAATTCTGAGCATGAACATTGTGAAATCGGCTTGGTGCATTTCCTTCTTTGTGTTGGCACTTAGAAAGCTCAGAGGACCGTGGACCCCTTTAATGAGAGTCTAGACCTGCACTTTATTTTTTTTTGGGGGGGTGGGGGAGAAGAACTCACTAAATGATATATTACAGAGAAAAGATCCATTAAAATTAGCCAAAAGAAGAGACACAGAGGGCAGAGCCTGGGAGGGGTCTGAACGCAGAGATTCTGGCTGTCCTCTCCACGTGGAGTTGTGGAGGGCATTCCCTTCTCCCAGCCACTATATATGGCAACACTCACCAAGTACTGTCAACCAGGGAGGCTCACCCAAGACTCTGGTGTCCAGAATTTTTATGGAGGCTCAATCATGTACTGTTCACGTGGCTGACAATTGGTCTCCAGCCTCCCCCGATATCAGGCTACTATCGGTAGTCCCCAATTCCTTCAGAGGTTGAGAATTGCACTTCTTGTACCAACTTTCTCTCTATTCTATTCTATTCTATTCTATTCTATTCTACCACTACATTCTATTCCTACATTTTATTATTACATTATATTACATTATACTGTATTACATTACATTATATTAGTCTCCTTCATTTGTCTTTATGTTAGTGTTCTTATTTTTCTTTCTTTCTCTTTATAAAATTTTCTTGCTATGAAATATTTCACACATACAGAAAAGTACATAGTGTAATAATAAACATGCATGTGCATACAACCCAGACTTCACAAATGTTAATCCTGTATCATATTTACTATAGATATGTTTCTGTATTCTTGGGGCCATTATTATTTGGTTGTACTTCCTATAAAAAGCATCCAATTTTGTTCTTATGTATTCAGTTTCATATGTTTTTCTGTATTACTAAGCTTTACTTGTATTTTGATTCCTTATTGATAAAAATTTCTTTATTTTTATTCTTTACTAGTTAAGAAGAAATATATATGACGATCTTTAAAATACCAACACATAGGATGTAATATAATATATATACTACATATTTTCCTTTTAATGATTACTATTAAAATTTTAAGATATTTTTAATTTAATAAATTCTAAAGTTCATCATTATGTCTCTTATATAATTATTTCTTAGCATTTTAGTTCCAGATGGCAATTGTCAATGTTTATTTATATTTACCCAAATTCTTTACCAATTTTTTCTTATCGATGCTTTTTAAAAATTCTTTTCTCAAGTTTATTTTTCTTCTTGCTGATGTATATGATTTATTAGTGTTTTTGATCGAGATTCTGTGAGTAGCAACAGCTCCCCCTTTTGGTTTGTATTAAAATATCTTATTTTGAATTATTTTACATTGGCTCTTGAATGATAGTTTAACTGGGTATAAAATTCTAAGCTACCTCTTAGTTTCCCTTAATATTATCATAATATTATTATATTACATTACATCTCAGCTTCTATTGTTCCTAATTCCTTTTTAGGTAATCTGTCCTTCTTCCCTGGATACTTTTCTTTTTTTCTCTTTTTTTTTTTTTTTTTTTTTTTTTGGTGGATTTTCACTACTATATTGTTTCCAGATGTGTATCTGTTCTTATTTGCCTAAGTGACTAGGTGTGATTTTTTTTTTTCAATATAGGATTCATAGTTTTATTCATTTCTTAGCAATTCCTTGCCTTCATTGTCTTATATATTGCTTCTCTTATCTCTATTCTTTCCTCTTGGAACTCTTATTAGTTGTATACAGTGCTCTTCATTCTACTTGTATATTCCAGGTCCTGTAATTGTTCCTTAGAGTTTCTACTTCTCCATTTCTTCATGCTTCATTCTGGTGAATTCCTCATCCACATTGAGTTTATAGTTTCAATTATTGCTTTTTCATATCTAGGAAGTCTATTTGGTTCTTTTTAAAATCTGAATTTTTTTTATAAATCTGTAATTATCTATGGGTTTCATTTTTTTCTTTTTCATTATTAGAGAATTTAGACATATAGCATGAAAATAGAATTTGTTTTATTCTGTTATTTATGCTTTATAAATACATGAGTTCTGCTATTTAGTTAATCTGTTGGTGTTCTCATGGTGGTGTGTCTCCTTGGGTTATATGCAATTTTAACTGTGAATTTATCAACAACAGGGGTTTTGGTTCATGGTAATTTCATGTGTTCTGAGTTGTCAAGACATCACTATGGTATAGATTTCACTGTCTCTGCCAGGTACCCCTGGAATTCACCTGTTTTGTTAAATCCTTAGGTCAAGGTTTCTACACTAAATAGGTTGTGTGAACTTGATTAATCCCTTAGCATGGAGCAGGAGGTGTATCTCAGTTTTCAAAGATCACTCTTTTTCTACTCACGACTGTAGACAGATAGTCAATACCCCTGAAAATTACCACACTGGTGGACAGAATTTTTATAGTTCCTATTTCCTGGTGGGACAGCACTTTACAATTCTTGATTTTATTCAAAAGCTCAATTCCAACTTCCTATTAATAAGATGAGTAAGACATTCAATATCACGATTAATGGCATATATCAGCCTCTGGTTCCCCCTACCCATTTATTATTAACACCACTCAGCATTATGCTTTCAAATTCCCTCTGTGTTTCTAGTGTTTTCTCTTCTAACTTATGAACTTATCTACTTAAAAATAATAATTTTGTTATATTTTATGAAACACTTTTATTGGAATAATGTTGCTTCTCACTTCTGATGACATATCCTCACTCTTTTGTTTTAATAGTTTTGTTTTATTTTGTTTTCTTTTTGGTAAACTTCTCAAGGATATTTTTTAAAGGAGAGAAACTATTAAATGAGTAAATGAATGCCTAATAATAGAGGAATTTGTGATCTTGAAAGGACTAGTAAGGGAAAGTGTTTTCCTGAAACAGCATCTTATTCATCATTCTTTGGCCCATAATTTTGTAATCAGTCTCTAGTCTGAGAATTTTAATAGATGTAATTAAGTTATTGACTACTCTTTTTTGAGTTGTTCTCTTACTTCTCTCTGCCTTGTACTATAACTTTATCAGAAAGGTGAGCTATATGCTAAGACCAGAAGTGGTCAAGCATAAATTATGTTTTTTAATAGCTTCAATTATATTGTCTGTCAAACTAAATAGATTGTGTTAAACCAAGCATGGACAATTATTAAAATAATGATACTTTTTCCTAATAAAGTTTAGTTAAATACCATGTATTTAATAGCCCAACTTAAATTAAAAATAATGATATTTTACTTAAGGAAAATGAATGGCCAAGTTATAATCTTAAATATCTTACAACTTTTATTTCTGCTTAGGTTCTTTAATACCCATTCCATTACCCATTTTAATACTTATTAATTCTTTAATACTTACTTCAGAAGACTCACTTTTGTTTTTATCTCCAAAAAGGAAAAAAAAATAGGAGAAAGTATAATGGTAGAATCCTTCATGTTCATTGAAAGCAGACTTGATTTTCTAAACACAAATGATGGAAAATAACTATTGGGGAGGGAGTTTGCTGTGGTAGGCAACCCAATTGGTGGGCTCAAACACTGGATCCCATGAAATTAAGTTTCTACTCCCTGTGTGCCTTGATGCAATGGATGAGAATTTTAGGGCAAAGCAAAAAAGACAGGTAAGGAGGGAGGGAGGGAATGTGGGAAGAAGGGAAGGAGGAGAAGAAAGATGAAAGGAAGGAAGGAAGGAAATTCTCACTGTCCAAAATAAATGAACCTGTTCATATTTTGCTGACGTGAACAAGATACAACTTTGGGTTTGGGTCATCTGAGAGTAAGGAAATACCTCACAATTAGTAGCTTGAATTGGTGGTTTAGCTCCTTCCCCATAATCAAAGGTCAGAGGTAGGGGGTGACACTGTGTCCCTCAGGCTCTCTGGCTTCTTCCAGTATATCACTCTGCTTTCCCTAGACTTTGCTCCTCATCTTCATTCTTTAAGATGGCAGCATTTACTTCCTGAGCAACAGAATGGAGGGGCAGACCCAGAAGCAGAGGGCAAAAAGCATTTACAACTGTCATCTCTTGGAGAAACCTCCCAAAAGCTGCCTCATGACACTGTGGTTTATAACCCAGACCTGAGAGCCTAGTCATGTGCTCAAATCTAGCTGTAAGGGAGGCTAGAATATGCAGTCTTTAATCTGCATAAATGGTGTTTATTTAAAAATTTTGAACATCATAAAAAAATGGAATTCATGAAAACCAGTATTCTCTCCAGAAAAGGAAGCTATTTTTGTTGTAGTTAGTTGTAAGAGGTGAGGAATACTATAACAATCCAGGGGGAGCTGAACATGTTTGCCCCCAGTGACACAGGCCAGCATACCTTTCCTTTGTACCTAGGGGTATATTCTGAGCATGTGCAGTAGAAATAGAAATTTATACATGGATTCAGTCAATCATTCAACGGCTACCATATACCATATACCAAGCATAGTTAGAGATGCTGGGAAAACAGCAGTAACCCCTAAAATTACCATCTGTTTTATAACTTACATTCTATTAGGGGACACAAGAATAATGTAATAAACAAGAACATATATAATAATTTAGTGGTGCTAAGAATAAAACAGAGCAGAACACTACAGAGGAGTGCTAGAAGGTAGAATTTCAGATGAGGGTGGTCTGGGAAGGCATCACTGACTAAGTGACATTGCAGCAGAAGTCTGAATGAATTTAAATGGGAATGATGTGGACATGTGGCAGAACATTCTAGAAGATGGGAGTCACAGGCATTTTCAAAAGCAGGCAGAAAGGTAGGAGCAGAATGAGCCAGGAGAGAGTGGTAGAAAATGGGCTCAGAGGAATCATTGAGGGGCAGGCCACGTCAGCCCTCACAAACTACTGGAGGAGCTTGTATTTCATGAATAGTGCAACAGCAAGCCCTGAAATGTTCTCAACTGAGGACATGATCTAGTTCTGCTGACAAGTATTGTTCTTGCTGCTCCAGAGAAGGGTTGGGGTAGAAATAGGAAAATCAGGTAAGATTATGGGTGGCCCTAGAGTAGCAGTGGAGGTGGTGAAAAGTGGTCAGATTCTGGGAATGTTATGAAGAGTGAGGTAGACACGTATTGTTCCTGGGTGGGATGTGCACAGTAAGAGAAAGTTAAGTTCTGTGGAGGTTTTGTCATGGGAGGTGGAGGTTGGCCTGGACAACCAGGAAAATGGAGTAGGAAGAGGTGGGAGACTGGTGGGGAGTCAAGGACTCGCTGCTGCACATCAAAGGCGTGTCGTGTGCTCATGAGAGCATTCCTTTTCCCTTTCTGCATCACAGGGCCTTCGGGGTGCCAGAACACTTCAAAGCTCCTAAGTCCTACTATTAGAGAAAGGCTGCTGTAATCTGTAATGGCAAAGAATATTTAAACGCCTTTTCTCCTTTCCATCTTTTGATTTTTTTTTTACCAAATTCCCTTTTCTTTTGAAGTTCTATCACCTATTACTTAAAAGAGTTAGAGAGACTTTTATTATTTCATGCCAACTTACACTTAAAAGAAAAGTTTTCTTCCCTCCATTCTCATCACCCTTGCCAAATACCGTTTAACAGAAATGCACAGAGCATTGATGAGAGGACCTGCAACACTACTCCGGGGAGAAGTGACGGTCATGGGAGAAGGGACCTGACGTCATCACACTAAATAGAATTCCAGAGAAAGACCCCATTGTTGACCCACTGAAATGGTTTAGACCTAACATGATTTTTAGACATTTTTTCCTCAGCAAATGTGCTTTCTTGTCCTGTTGGGACCATCTTTAAGCAATGAACTGACTGGAGTAAACAGAAAGAGAGAGGGCCTGGTCTCCAACCAGCCTCTCCCATTTACTGTAGCACTATGCTTAATTCAAGTGCCAATGTAAAAAATGATCACAAAAATGTGATTTTCCTTGCTTCGTGACACGGAGAAGTCAAGTTTCGTGACTCGGAGAAGTCAAGTTAGCTTTTCAGTGAGTACATAAATCAATTATGCTTGTATATTCCAAGAAAACAGCTTCGCAACCCAAATGTTAATTAAAATTGATTATGCTACACAAACATCATGGTATACTTAATGGGCCTGAACACGCTTTTGATAGAACAGGCAGGATAAGTGGTTATAATGAGGAGCTTTTGACCAGCCATCACTTTGTCACTTGTTCCCTGAGGTAAGCAGTCCACCCACCTGAACAAGAGGGTCCATGGGCCATGCATGGCCTGGAACACTGGACAGCCTCGGGAGGAACACCTCAGTGACAGTTGGAGCCATGTGGGTCTGAATCTCATGTTATGACATCATGTTCTAACCACAAGATCATCTACAAACAGCGATCATTTTCCTTATTCCTTTCCAATCTGATGCCTTTGTTTCTTTTCCCTCCTGAATTTCTCTGCATGATGTTCACTAGAAGAAGTCACAGCACATGTTTATCTTGGAACGTCAATCAAGCTATACCATATGCTAGGCCATAAGAGTGTCTCCAAAGATATGAGAAGGCTAGAATGAATTTGCAAGGATGAAAATCTGACAGCCTGACATCTAACTACACTTACATCAAATTAGAAATCGAGAACAATAGAACATTGAAAAGTATCCCCAATACACATTTCCTTGTTAAATTATATACTTTTGAATAACCTTTGAGTCAAATAAGAAATCACAATAGAAATTGGGAAATGTTTTGTGTATCAAAACATGACATATCAAAATACAGGATCCGGCACAAATAACAGCCCTTTGTCATGAACTGGTAATCTACACCAAATCTTTTATTACAAAATCATGAGCACGTAATTCTGTAACATAACAGTATCACACATTTATACTATACTACTTTTAAAAGGACATTATTTCTGCTGAACCCTGTAGTGGTAATGTAGCTTAAAGCCACTACTTAGCGAGGAATTTGTGGCCTTAAAATGTTTATATCAGAAAAGAGGATTAAAATCATTGATCTCAGTTTTCAACTTGGGAAGCCAGGAGAAGACAAATCAAGTAAGTAGAAAGGAATAAATAATAAAGAAGGAAGAAAACAATTAATAAAATAGAAATAGTAAAGCCAAAAATTGGTTCTTTGAAAAAGTTTAAATATTCCTAAACCACTAACAGAACTGATCACTAAACAAAAAGAGAGAGAGAATCACAAAGCACCCAACTAATAATATAAGGAATAAAGGGGTTCACTGCAAATCCTACAGACATTAACAGGAAAATATTGAAGATAATTACTTGAGGCCACGAAGATTTACAGTTTAGATAAAATGTGAAAATTCATTGAAAAGACAACCTACCAAACGTGACATGCAATGGAATAAAAATTTAAATTGCTGTATATCTATTAAGTTAATTAAATTTGATTTTTAAAATCTTCCCACCAAGTAAACTTCACACCCGGTGCTTTCTGTCTGAATTCTATGAAACACTTTAAGAAAATAAAATGGAAGAAATGGAGAAGAACATCTTATTTATGGAAAGAGATTCAAAGTCTGAGACCACAAACCAAAGGCTGTATCTATACTCCATAGATGAGATCTAGCTAAAATTAAAGGAGAAGGTTTTGAAATAAAGGATGGAAAATACCTATTCTGGGAAACAGCTTACAGAAAAAAAGAAAGCTACAGTGATGTACATTTTTGACAATACAGAATTCAAATGAAAGGCATGCTGCCTGAAGAAAAAAGACATGTTATGGTACAGTCACCAAGAAAGTTTATCATTCAGAAAACTTTATGCACTCCAGCATCTGTTTGAAAGAAATAAAGAGAAACTATTCAAATGTTCAGATATATTAACAAATGCATAATCCTATTTGGAAATGTTAACACGTTCTAAAATCGACAGGCCAAATTGAGCCTGTAAGTCAGCCCACTGGGGGCTTGACGAAGTCATCAGGCCCTGTAAATAGTGCTATTTAGAGAACATGCTTTGTTTCCAGCAAAAAGAAAATACATATTTTCAGAAAGCCATAAAACATCATAGAAGTAGAGTGTATTTACCACAGCCCAGAAGAAAAATAAATTGTCAAAGTATAAATAATAACCACAATCTCTGATCAAATCTGTTGAAATTAGAAATAATGAGCACAGACCAAAAATAATCTCTTTGTATAAATTAGACTTCTGAATGACTGTGGTATTAAAAGGAAATGGAAATGGAAATTATAGGCCTTTTAGAAAAGAATGGCAATGGGTAGCTATAAATCAGAGCTGTGGGATTTGGCTAAAACAGTAATTATAGGAATATTTATGTCCCAAAATACATTTATTAGAAAATAGAAAAGACGGGCAATAAATGACGACCAAGAAAAAGAACAATGTAAGTTCTTTTTTTTAAGAAGGAATTTTTTAAAGTTAAATCAGAATCTAATAATACAGAAAACTGTCAGGAAGCATAGACCTTAATAAGAAAGCAAAAGTTTGTTCTTTGAGTCAACAAACATGCAAAGTTTCAAAAGTCTGATTTAAAGAAAAGAAGAGAAACATAACATTAAGTTCAAGAAGAAATTACTTCAACAATGGAGAGCTTCAAAATTCTGAGAGAATATTATGTAGAACATTTTACATTCAAACATCTAAATGAAGTGGATACTTTTCTAGGAAAATTCTCAAAAACTGGCTTAAGAAACAGAACCCGTAAACATGGTAGAAATGTGATGTATCTGCTTCTGAAAACAGAATCTGGGTCAGGAGTACGACTTTGTGAACGTAAGTCTCAACCACAGCATGTAATAGAGGTATAATAGAGGTAGAATAACCAAGTCCCTCCACTTCCCTGGGCTTCAGTTCCTCTTTGGTAAAATGAGGTTAATAGTAACTACTCTTCAGGATTATTGTGAGGAGTAAATAAACTGTGTATAATATATAAGCCCTTACCACAGTACTTGGGACATGGCAAATGCTCTACAGATGTCAGCTTCCATCACATCATTGCCATTACCTCATCAGACGGTTTTACGGTTGACAGTTACCAAACCTTCAGTATAAGATCACTCATTTGTTATGTAAACAGTTTCAGACCAAAGAAAAGAAGTAATGTTTCTGAACTCAACCTTAAGAGGCTGCCATTACCTGGCATTCAAATGGGACTCAGGTGAACACAGAGTTCCAAAAGGTGAACATGGAGTCCAGGAAACCCCATCAGAGCTGACTTTATAAGAATAAAACCGATGAGGTCCCAGCAGTAATAAGGAGCCCTCCATGCCTCTGGCGTGGGGACCACCTCACTCCTCTCCCCGCCCCCACTGCCTGTCTAAGCAGTAGGCTCTGAGAGTGTGTGCAGGGTAGCTGATGAGGAAGGGACAAGTGGCAGCAGCCAGGGCCTCTGTGGCTTCCGGCCAGGGACTAAGGACTAGAATAACGTCCTAAAGAAGGATATTCTAGATGGGGGGGGGTAAGTAGACATGCAGCATTTACCTGTACCAGACTGTAAGCTGCTCAGAACATGGTGACACTTGTCTTCGTATCGTCACAGCCTGACATGAGTCTGGGGCTGGAGACGAGTCAACCAACCTAGGTGTATGTGGCGTGTGTGGACTCCCTGGCACAGATGTATCATTCCTCGTAAGGTGTGAACAAATGCCTTCATCCGGCCAGGTATCGGCAAGCCCTGGGGACGAGGCCCAGGAAGTAACTCAGAACTCAGTACGTCACTGAGTCAGGCTCAAGCGCTGGTTTGAGTCGAGCGTTTACGACCTTGCTTGGTGTGTACTTCTGTCTCAGAGTAGGGATCTGACGTGTGGGCTTCCCCCTCAGAGGGTCTTCCTGCGAGCCTTCATGCCCCAGTGGCAGGGGCGGGCAGACTCAGCTCACGGGGCATGTGCTTCCTTTCCCTCTTGGACGCGAATCTTGGCTTGTCGCTGATTTGCATCTGGGCCTTCCATTCCATCCACTCCTCCCAGTGTCATCTCTTCTGTCTCTTCAGGATCCCTGGCCAGTGTCACTGGTGTGGGGTTCAGTGTGGCCTCAGACATGCCTGACCTCTCCTCTGAGGTTACATTTGAATCTCATCTTTGATTATTCATTGTGCGTCAGGTTCGTTGATGCCCTGAACCCTTCTATTCTTGGATTAAATGAAGTTTTAAGAGACTTTTAACGTTTTTAATAATGTAAAGGAACTCTCAGAAATGCAAGTATAAATACTTGTATCTACCTGTAACCTGACAGCAGCACAATCTGCAACTTAGTGGGCACGTTTGTCACATCATCACAGAAGGCTCTGATGTTCATTAGCTCGTGGTAGAATCTCAAAGCCTGTGAAATCTTCAGGGGACCTCGGGAAGCCCTGAGATGTATTTGTCCTTTAGGAAGTGGAATCCAATTGGACAGGGTGAGAACTCAGTGTTTCCTAAGTGACCAGGAGTAAGAACAGGGCGTGAGGTCGTCCCCGCCTGAAAGTGGCAGCTGCCCGAATGTCAAGGACGGGGAGATGGCACCGAGATGGACTCACCAGGTGTGGACATGAAAGCTGTAGCCTGGGCGAGTCACAAAAAGATCCTTTCCTTTAATAAAGAGGTGTTGTTTACAGGGCAATTTTTATGAGTTGTAACAAGTCAGTCAGACTCAACTGCGGATATGCTTTTCTATGACATAGTTTTGGTTTTGTTCATTTTCATTTCTCAAAAAAAAAAATTACTGAGGATTAGACTCCTCATTTAATTAAGTCCTGATTAAGCTGGAAACGTTACCGGTGGCTTTCGGAGTAACGGAAACCGTCCCCACACTGACTGTTCCTTTTGGTTTCCCGGTAGGACGTCCATCCTCGGGATCTCCTTCGGAGCCGCGTTTCTCTCCCTGGCCTTCATCCTTTTCGTCTGCTTTGCGGGACAGCTTTTGGTAAGTGCTGTACATGTGCGACTTCTGTGGGAGCCGTGCCCCCTGCGTGAGCACTGACTTCTTACCTAACCACTTCAGGAGGTAGTGGATCTCAGGAAGGGGACATGTAGCCTTCGTGTCAGCAGCCCGGCATGCACACTGAGCAGCTCGTGCACAACCAAGACACGAGCTCAAAGATCGCTCGGCTTGTTACATCGTCACATCGTCATGGTTTAGAACCTAAACTCCCGAGGTTTCAGATGGGCTGGGCAAGCCTTCCATGGTGGGACTGTGGTTTCTGACGTCCTCTGAGGCGCACAGGGTGCCGGCTGCAAGTCCCGCGAAGACCTAGGTTGTGGAGAAGAGGCGACTGGGAAAACGGCCTCTGGGAATCCTTGCCAGGTTCTAAGGCGCCTCCTGTACCAAGAAGCCTGATTGCCCACGCTCACGTTCCCCTTTGGGAGCACGTGGCTCTGTCCCCTGCGTTCCTGGCCCCCAGAAGGAGTTCGAGGCCCCCTTCGCAGGCTTCTAGCACAGGAACTTACAGGCGCGCGCCCTTCGGAGGCGCAGACCTGGTTGTAACGAAAGCCGCGTGTGTCGCTGCGCTGAACCAGCCGTGGTTCCCGCTTTCTGGCCCCAGGACCCCAGTCGCGTGGGGGAGGGGAGCAGAGGGCATGATTAGGTGTGCCCGGTGACCTTCCTTTGTCTGCACTAAGTTGCTGTAGAAAAGAAACACGGAGCTGGAGGCCGGAGCACGAATGTCCAGCGCAGCTTTGCGGCCTTTGCGGGAATGCGCTGTTCTCGGGCAGTGGCTCCCCTCTCAGCCCTGATACAATCGGACGTCACTGCGGAGGCTCGCGTGGTCCCCCCTGTAGCCAGCCTGTGGTCCTTCAGGGCCACCAAGATCCCAGATCCACAGCAGATGGCTCCTCCCATTCCTGGGGGCTCCTCAAGGCCCTGACACCCACACACAGGTGCCCGGAATTCCTTTCTAACTCTGTATTGTCTCAGAGAGAACACTTGAGGGCCGCACGTGGACCGGCACCTGCCTGCCCCTCGCAGAAGGCCTGTCTGTTGCTGAAGCGGGCGGGAGGACAGGACCTGCAGGCCGCGGGCCTTTCTGAACTAGAATTCATGGGCTCCGTGAACAAGTCGCCCCCCAGTGGCCGGCTGTGATCCTTGGCACAGAGGTAATGCTGGTGAAATTCAAGTTCTTCTTATTCTAGTAAGAGGTTCTTTTTACTGGTTAGACGACTCTACAAGGATATTTTCTTAACTGTCAACATCAAACGTGTCACGCACAGCCGGTCTAAGAAGGCTTGAAGTCTGCCTTCCATTCCACTTTCAAACTATTAATTCAAACTATTAATGTGTGAGTCACAAACACTCCCCTGCGATCAGGGAGAAAGGATTGCTAACTGATCATTCCGGGGCCACTTGAAAAACCTACCCATTACGTGAGGCTTTGTAATGATTTGCATCTATGTCCGGGTTAAATACGGAGTTGATGAAAAAGTCCTTAATATCCCAGACGCACCTTCCAGTAACACGTTAACCTGAAAATGCAAATGGAAAGGCTGCATTGATGCCAGTAACGTCGGCATTAAATTCTCTGTGTGAAGAATTCAGGCAAAATGCTTTTATGAAGGAAATTGAGAAGAGGTCAGCCTGCCTGACGTTTGCCCACCAAGAGCTCCACCTTCGTCACCCACTGTGACACAGGAAGTGTCACACGAGTAAATAAAATGGATCGGTCACTGCGCAGCTGGGTTTGAGTTTTGAAAAGTAGAGAAACTTCAAAATGGGACGAAGAGAAGGGTGATAATGAAATGCAATTGTTTTTTTCTGTTGATATAAAAGAAATCATACCGATACTTGTCGAGCAACACAGTCTGAGAAAAATATCCAGGAGTCTATTTGACACTGTCGTTATTGCCGTGAGGAGCCCAGCCCACCCTCTGCCCTTCAGAGGGCCCTCCCCACACTGCTCCCCATCCTCGGGTTGCCCACTTCTCCGTGCAGCTGAGCTCTGCACCTGCTTGCCCTCCTGGAGACATTTTTGGAAGCTGCACCAAGCCTTTGATGGGTCCTTCTTTGAGCATCATGTGGCTCGGGGTCTGTGCCACATCATTTGGCACTTGATTACATAACAACTCATTTGACCTCCTCCTTTTCTGTGAGTGTGCCTGTAGTCTCCCCTTACACAGTAGACTCTCCATTAACCGGAACTCAAGCAACCAGCACTCTGAAGCAACAGGCAGAATTTTTTTGCCAGTTGCTTGAGATTTTGCTGGTTGTTTGAGAGTGCTGGTTGCTTGAGTTCTGGTTAATGGAGAGTCTGCTTACATTTATCCGGCATCCACCAAGCCACATGGGTGCTGGTTAACTAAGAGTCTATTATATAGATACAGAATGTGCCAAAAAAAGTATACACATTTTAAGAAAGGAAAACACTGTATTAAAATTTTAATATTCAATATATACCAATGACAAAAGATGAACACAAGTCACGTTTGACTTCTGCAATGACAAGAGGTGATCAAAGTGGTGACCCTCAGCATCCAGACACTTCTGATGACAGCGAAATACTGCTTGAGCAACGCTGACCAAAGTGTCCACTTGTATCACTGCGCATGCCTTTGCATCACACACGGTACCATGCGTCTCAAACTTACCACGACCGTGTGCATTATAAGACGTGTTGGAGGTTCTCTTGCACACTCACACCTCCATTGTCATTGTACTTCCACAACGTTCTCAAATTTGAATACTATTTCGAAATGGTCTTGCACTCCTCGAACAACTGCCGTGCTTCTGCCATTTTCTTGGACTGTCCTGCCTGTCACTTGGTGACATGAGCATTCATTTGATTAATGCCATCTTTTGAGTGAACATCATACTACACATTGCTACCATAATTCAATTCAGCTTTGAAAAGTAATATATAGATAACCTCTCTTCAAATGTGCAGACACTTTTTTGGCACTCCGGTACACATACAAACATATATGTTTGTATATATAGTGTGTGTGTGTGTGTGTGTGTGTGTTTCCGGTCTTCCAGTGAATTCGGCAGAATGCTGACCACGTAAACGTGTTCAGTAAGCGTGTGCTATATCATCACTGCTGGACTCCCCCCACCGTTTCTGTGAGGTACCTTTTAATTTCCACGCAGCCGGCTCCGTGTAGCACAGCTGCTGTCTCCCCAGCACCCCCATTCCCGGGCAGACCTGGCGTGCCCCGAGAGCTAGGTCCGTCTTTCCTTCTCGAGATGTCCTGGCACGGGGACGGGCCCTGCATGTAAACAGACGTGTGAGCGAGTGGAGCAGCGGTGAGCTGGGGCCTTCGTCTCGCTGCTGTGACGTTCCTTCTCCTGTGCGCCGTGTTCCTTGACTCTGACATGCTTCGGGCTGACTCTTCAGTTGGAAATAATCTTTAAACCTTCCTAGACCACCTCTGTGGAGCCCACTTTTGCTACCACCAACTTTCCCGGTGCCTGCAGGTCGGGCTTCCTGTTCTGTATTCTTATTTGTATTTTTCTGATGGGAAGATGCTCAGTGATTTGCTTCAGGCTGTTTTGTTCGTTGTAGTCCTTCCGGCATTGAAACAGAAAATAAATATTTAATATCAGTTAGCTTGAAGGAACGTTGGGCTGCACCCAAATGCAGCCTCCTGACACCACCGCTCACCCTCACACACCCTCAACTTCTTCCTGCCCACAGTTCTGAGTTCGGCTCACAGTCACCCCATCCTGCTCTAAATTCTGGAAGCCTCTGGCCCCAGGCACCCATGCCCATCACCCTGGCATCCTTACTCATCACACCTCCTTAGGCACCTCTGCCTTGACGCCTCCGTGAGCTCCTTAGCCTTTGACAGCAGATGCCAGTGCCCATTGCAGAACTATAAACGTGACAGCTGAAGGAGAACACAGACAAGCTTGCCCAGCCCCAAGGTCCCTACGTTTAGCACCCGTGTTTTCTTCTCTGCAATGTGTTGTTTCAGGGGTTATGTTTAGGTCTTGGATCCGTTTTGAATTAATTTCAGTGCATGGTAACAGATAGAAGTCTAGTTTCACTCTTGTGCATGTGGCTTTCCTGTGTTCCCAGCACCGTTTATTAACGAGGCTCTCCTTTCTCCACTGTATGTTTTTGGCTCCTTTGTAAAACTGGATTCTGGGGCAAGTGTACTCTGTCTTGAAAGGCTTTTGGTAAAATGGGTAAAAAGAGTTAATTTATACATAGATTTGGACTCTATGATATTCTAGTAAGAAAGTACCCTTAATATTAATTCTGTGCAAAATGTTTTTGCATATATGAGAGCCCTTCAAAGTGTTTTCATTTGTATTATTTTATTTGGCAATCAAAATAGTCCATTTAAAGTAGAATCTAAGACATGGAATACGAGATTCAAGTTCACATTTTCATTACAATAAGCAATACAAGAGAAAAATAATCGTTATGGTAGTAATAGCAGTAGTAGCAGTAGTAGTAGTAATAATGTGTACATTCATTTCCAGATTTAGCTTTTATATACTTCCTGAAGTGGACTTACAGCTCTGTGACAAACACAACACAGTGACTCTGACCAAAACTAACACCAAACAAACAAACAAAACCAAAAGCATCCTTTAAAACAAGCGTGCCAGGTAGAGCAAATGAAAATGCTAGAAAATGTCGGGAGACATTTTTCTCTCAGTGTGGTGGTCTTGTGCTTTGCACAGTGAAAACAATCCGATAGCAGCCCACCGACCTGGAAGAGGAACAGCACAAACACAGAGATTGTCCTCGGGGAGGAAGGCAGGTCACACGCCGGCTGATGGAGCAGCTTTCTGTCCCACAGGACTGTTTTCCCTTGAAGTTGATTTTCTCTCATGTCACTGTAACAACCAGCTGTCTCTTGATTAGTATTTTCCTGGTGTCCCATTTCCCATCTTTTTACTCAGCTTGTCCTTGTCCTTATATAAGTGTCAGGTGTATCTTTGGTAAACATTATCCAGCTATCTGTTATTTCCTCTGATCCAAAAATCTCTCTCTTTTACCTGACAGGTGTCGTACATTTATGTGTACTGTAATTACTAACCCAACCTTATTTTGCTTTTTTTATTCATCCTGTATCTTCTTTGCTTCTGCTTATTTTCCTCTCCTCCTGCTTTCTCTTGGCCCAGTGGAGTGTATTTATTCCCCCTTTATTCCTTCTCGGGACTTGGAAGTTATTTAGCCTCATACTTTCTTTTAGGGATTAGCTTAAAATACGTAGCCCATTCACACAACTAAGAGTCCATTAATAGCTTCATCTCTTGGTTGAAAAATACAGGGACCAAACTCTAAATCTGATCATTCTTTTCCATCTTCTATCTTTTTGGAATCAAAAATTCAGTAGTTACACTGAAGGTGTGATAAGAGCTGAGGAAAATAAATGACAGAAAGATAGTGTTGTTTAAATTTTAAAATTTTTTTTAATTTAAAAAAATTTTTTTAATTTTTTAAAAAATTTAAACTGCTTTTATTTTTCATTGTTATTTATTCTTACTGTTTATCAATTTCTCACCATTCTTTATGAACACCCTTCCTTCCTCTAAGACTCAGTGTCTGTATTCCTAAAGGAGTATTCCTTCTGTCATCTTTTTAGTGACAGTCTCTGCATAATATAACCACTCAGCTTTTGTATTTAAAAAAAAAGTCTTATTTTCTCATTGAGTAACAACTTGTAATAATTTTTCTAACAGTTTGAAAACGTGGGTCCGTATTTTCCTGGACTTTAATCTGCAGAGGAGAAAGCTACAGTCTGCCTAATTGTTGTTCCGGGAGGTAATACGTGTTGTTCTCTCTGGCTGTTTTTGTAGGATCTGCTGTGGGCACTAGACTCCCTGTGGTAAGCTGTAGGTGCGCGATCATTTTCTCTGCTTGGGACTCAGTGTGTAGCCTCAACCACTGAGCTCATGTTCTGTTCCAGGTCCCTAAAATTGTTGCCCTCTCCCGCTCCCCCAGGTCTCCATGCCACTTTCCTGGTCTTTCTGTTCTATCTTCTCAAACTTTCATGACAAGTATATTGAATCTTTTTATTGTACCTTCTGGGCCTCAACATCTCTTTCATATTTTTCATCTGTCTGTCTAACATATTTTTCCTTTATCAGATTTTTTTTTTAATGTCATTTTGGGTCTCTTCTAAAGGACATAGAAGCACATCCTACATTTATCATAGAAATTCAATTAATTTCTTCCTAATTTGTAACAATGACGCCAACATAATTTAACAAGGCTTATGACCTGGCATAGGCCCCCAACAGGAGACAGAGCCTACTGGTTAATCTACTGCTGTTTTATGGGTTATTTTCTCACAGCTAGTGTAACCTCTCTAGAATAATTCTTGACTTTTTAATATCAAAATTCACATTTTCATCTTCGGAGAGTGCATGTGACTCACTGTTAGGAAGGAAGGGAGGAAGGGAAGGTGCGAGGGAGGGAGGGGGAGGGAGGAGGGAGGGAGGAGAAATATTAGATTAATCTGGCCCAGCGTATGAACATTTCACTTTTGCGTGGAGAGCCTTCTCCTGTACTGAATGAAGAACGTGGACGTTCACACCACACCCTTCCTAGCAAACCACACTGCTCATTGTCCCCAGAACCAAGTCCATGGTAGGGTTTTAATATCCATTTATATCTTTCTCCTTTTACACCTCCCACTACATTTAGTACCAATTCCACATTTGATTATGCCAGGAATTAAATCCAGGATCCACTAGAGCGACCAGCCTGGGCTCATAGCGGGCATTGTCTCACTCTCAGTGGAAAGGCATCGTCTAAACAAATGCCAAGGTGTCCTTTGAGGTATTATCGTTTATGTCTCATTAGAATGGTTCCCATGTTGATAAACTTAGTTTTCCATCAGGGACTGCCTTTGAATACTTACCTCAGAACAGAATAAACCGAAGTAAATTATCACGCCAGGATCCAAGTTGTCATTTTAACTCAGAGCTTCAAATTGCATCAACTTTCTCCTTTTTCCCTAGTTGGATCCCTTCTGTTTTAAGGTCTTAATCTCTTTTCCCGTGGTTAGTTTCTACTGTCCCCCGACATCCTTATCTCACCCTTTTCCTCACTGTCCCTGTAGCTCAGGACACACATCTCTTCCTGCCTTCTGTTTCTTCTTCGCTCTCGCCAATGGCAGTGTTTGCCAGTCTCCATGTTTCAGCACGCTTTTATTTATTTACCTGCACTTGGTGACAGGAAGGAAAACACGGGAGCCCACCTGCCTCTCTGACCTGAGAACAATGATGAGTTTAAAGACGCTTGCGTGGGGAGACTTGGACTTACACATGGAGTAAACAGGAGAATTACTTGAACCTGTTGCATCCTGAATTCATTGTCCCGAACCCAAGGTCTAAAAGTGCTCCAAGGGTTTCCTTTCTCAGGGTGAATGGGAAAGTGACACTTCTGGCCATCCTTCCATGCGTCCAGTAGGCACACAGGGACAGAAGTTTCTAGGGCCACCGATTTATAATTTTGCCCAGCATGTTGTCAGGGATTTTTCTGTAGGAGCAGAAAAAAATTCACAGGTATCTATCCCCATCTGTTCTAGTAAATGACTAACCTCTATTCAGAATATAACATTTCTATTCAATAGCTTATTTGGCCAGAATATCACCACGAATTATTCTAAAATTTTAAATGAAGTGATTTTCTTTTAAATTTCATAATTTCAATGTCTGTTTAATAACTAGGTAATATTTTACCTCTTTGACTACAATATGGCATCGGAACTGTGTTATAGCTTCTCCTCCAGAATACAGACATGCCCAGGTCAGTGGTGCTGATGTTATTAGAAGTAACAGGTATTACGTGATAACCGTAAACACCCTCAGGTGGGTGACCTCCAGCTGTGTGGCCCTCAGGACGCAGCCTGTTCAGCACATTAAAGAGTGTTTTATTAGGTGACAGATTTAATGCCACCTCCCTATCCAAACCCCACTCCGTCCGGCTGCAGGAGAAGCCAGGGGCCGACCTGGGAGAATCCGAGAGCACAGTTAAGGTGCAGAAGGACTCTCAGCTGGGGGGGGCTGTGATCCCAGACCCCTGGGCAGGTTCTTACCTTCTAACCACCTCTCATCCTGTATTAGAGAATCTGATTTGATTGTTGTATGGACATTTAACATATTGCAATGCTTATATTTCGAAGAATAAAGCATATTTGGAAGGTATGATTAAAAAAAAGTACGGTGAATGTTTAAATTAAAAAGAATTATTACAGTAACAGACACATCGCCATGAATCCCCCTCACAACACTCCCCCTCGCTTCAGACACACTTCTCCCCTCGTCCTCGCCACGTTCCGGAGCCGTCCTGGAAGTCCTCTCTCCTGAGTGTCTTTATTGCGCCGTCATGGCCGCCTCGATGTCCTCAATTGATTCAGGTCACGCGTCGCTTCTGGTACAGCCATTTCTGTCAAATAAAAATATTCCAGTGTATCATCATCCACCTTATTCACCGGATCTGGCACCATAAGACTTCTGGCTCTTCCCAAAGTCAAAATGACCATGAAAAGTAAACATTTTGGATCAATTCAGGACATTCTTAACTTGTAACCATGAGGCCAAATTGAACAAAGTCTGTGAGTTGCTGTGGGCCCCAGGGGAAGACAGTCTGCGGGTTCATCTGCGAGTGGTATGGGCGCATCCTGAGGCCCTAAACTTCCTTAAGAACTTGAGAGAATACGTAAAATAACAGGGCCCTTCCTTGTCTTTCCCTCTCTTCCTAGCAATGCAGCAAAAAGGCCTCAGCCTCTCTCCTGTGGCTTCTGAAGTCGTCGGGCATCATCGCGAACCGGCCCTGGCCGCGGATGTGCCTCACGGTGGTCACCACGACCATCGTTTTAACCATGGCCGTGTTCAACATGGTGAGTCAGGGCTCCTGGGCCTCCTTCCCTCCCGGTGCCTGTCTGAGTGGAATTCTGAAACCTTGCTCGGCGACACCCGTCACTGCCTGTTAAATTCAGTACCCAGAGGCTGCAGCGCGGCCTCACTCATTAGGACGCTTTCTGCAGAAGCCCCTGAGGGAGGGGTCCCTACCAGCCATGTCCTGCCATCTTGCTCTCCTGTGGCTCCTGGTGACAGAAATGTCATTGAATGTCAGCAGGATGACCACTGAGGGGCAGCAGGCCCCTCAGGTTTAGGAGAGTGCCACGGAGCGCCGTCTGCCCCCAAAAGAGCTGATTTCGAGTCTTAGCCCCCACGTATCCCGCTGAGTGACTTGGGGGGCTTTCCCCAAACTCTCACAGCTTCCATTGCCACTTCTCAAAAAGGAGAACTGACAGCTCTCTGCCGAGGTGGACTTCAGGGTCAACGAGCTGATGTCCCTACCACACACAGGACACAGGGTATAACGAGGTGCAGCTCTTCCGGAAGCATAAAACCAGGTCAAGGAGAAAAGAGCACACATGTTAACTGATGGGGCGCAGTTTTTGTAAGTGAGACAGAATTTATTCAGCTAAACAGTATCCATGGAGCGTAAATAGTGTCTGGGACATCGCTAGGTCTCAGAACCCCCAGGCAGTTCTCTGCCTTCCAGGCATTCGTGGTGGCATCTAGGAGAGGAATGACTTGTAACCCCGTTCTAATGAGTCCCAGGGCTGCAAGAGGGGCGTGGAGAGGGGTCGGGGGGGCCGGCGGGGCCTGTGCCCTGACCTGGACAGGACGGCGCGTGAAGGGGGAGAAGCAGGGCAGATGTTCGTGTGACACAGTGGTGCAAGACAAGGCTGAGGCAGTCACAAGGTTTACTCGAGTGTTCCCTGGGGATCGAGAGCCGACCTTAGACTACAGGATGTGCAGTGCCACCTGACACACCTGCTGATTCAGGTGAGGGCACTGCCAACTGGAAGCCTCATGGGTGGGGCGCTGGCTGCGGGGGCCGGTGGCCTCAGCCTCTACTCCGCTCTGCCCAAAAGTCTATCTTAGAACAACTGGAAAGGGCATGTCAGGGAGAAGTCATGGCTTGTCCTCCTCTTCCCACTTGCTACCCTGCCAGGAGGTGGGTGTGTGAACTCCTCTGTCCTCCCACATGGTCTACTGGAGGGCAAGAGGACAGGCATGCTGGCTTACCCCGCGTCACCTGACCACATGCCCCAGCTCTCCAGCAACGCCCCTGAAATGGGCCATGCGGCCTGGCCCTGATGTGGGCCTCCCCAGGCACAGAGCAGTGACAGATGGGACCACAAGTACCCGTTTCTCCATCACCTGCATAGTCTCAGAGGTCAGCTTCCTGCAGGAAGTCAGGACCGACGATACCTGGGGCAAGAGGGCTCAGCAGTCACGACTGTGCAGCCTGCAGGCTTCCCTGGGGCCACCTGGCCCTTGGCCTTGCGTTCCTACATGGACCTGTCTTGATGAGTCACATTGACCGTGGGACCTCCATTGTCCCAAGCCTCTCCCTGCTCCTCGGTCAAACCAGGGAGTGACACTCAGCAAATCTCCCCACCCTTCAGTCATGCACAGCACCCGGGGCTGTCTTTCTCCTGCAGGATGATGAGACCTCACTCCAGGAGTGGCGCCCCACCTTCTAGGGCTCAGGCGTCCTTGGACACGACATCACTTATTTCCAACAAGTGCTTAATCAAAACTGACCGGGGAACAGCTGGAAAACAGTGCCGTGTGTGGGCAACAGGTCATCCCTGCTTTAGAGGGACTTTAAGATGCAAGGGCTCCAGTGGAGACTTATATCAGTCAGCCTGAGACACGTCTCTGTGAGGGCCCAGACCCACCTGGTACAGACCTCCTGTATGGCAACCCCAGGGGATTTTTACTGTGGCCCCAGAGGTGTCATCAGCACAGGGGGCAGCCCCAGGGCTGGGAACCTGAGGTGAGGGACTGAGAAAAAGGGGCGTCCCTGGAAGTCTGTAGGCACGTGTATCACTAGCCCTTAGGACACTTAACCTCTTCCCCCAGACAGTGTTACGACTCCCTTTTTCTTTTATTGTTAAATTTATTGGGGTGACATTGGTTAGTAAAAGTTACACAGGTTCTAGGTGTACAGTTCTGCATCGTCTGTGTGGTGCATGTGTGTTCATCACCCAGAGTCAGTTCTCCTTCCATCACCATGGGTTTGTGTCCCTGTCCCTTCTCCTCCACCCCCATGCCCCTTCACCCTCAGGTAACCGCCACATTCTTGACTGTGCTCATCAGTTTTGTTGCTTTGTTGCTTTGAATGTTACGTTCCACATGTGAGTGGAGTCGTGGAGTTCTTGGCTTTTCTCTGCTGGCTTATTTCACTTTGCATGATGATCTCACAGTCCATCCATGTCATAAATGGCCTTATTTCATCTTTTCTGGGAGCTGAGTAATAGTGCATTGTGTAAACGTGCCACGACTTCTTTATCTAGTCATCTGTTGCAGAGCGCTTTGGTTGTTTCCATGACAGTGCTGCGATGAGCACTGGGGTACACATGTGGCTCTTGCCAAGGTATGAAAACATCACACAGGAAGAAGATGGACAGAGAGGCAAAGGGCAGGGGCAGAGCCTGTAGGGACATGCGTGTGTATCCTACAACCTTCCTCGTGCCGGACCTGGGAGCACGCATGTGCGCATGTGCACACGTGCACCCTGCTCAGCCCCAGCTCTCCAGGACGGTGGCCCCCAAGTCCTGTGAGGAGGGTTGGATGTTAAAGCTGTGGGACACAGCAGAACACACTTGTGGGACAACAGGGCTCACAAGCTAGAGTTCTGGGGGGTTCTATAGACGCAGAGCATGTCCGTTGCCCTGACGGGGTAATTACCACAGCGTCCTTGTGATCAGACTCCGCACCCCTTGGGGCTGTTCTCGCCCTCCTGACCATCTCCATTGGCAGTGCCCACGGGGTATGGGACCCAGACAGGTAGCATGGCATCTGTGCACTTCAGAGAATGGTCTTTTTTTCTTTCTTTTTCTCTCACGTGCTAGCAAAGCGCCTTTCTCGTAAGGAGAGGCTGCTGACGAGTTACTAAACGAAAGAACAAGGGGTGATGGGCACGCACGCCATCCTTCGAGAGAGAGACTGTTTAGTTTTGTGAAGTCCAGTTAGACCTCCTGGAATCAGGATTTATCACCTAATTTTTTAACGACAGAATCTGAATGGGAAACAGAGCCGCTTTGGGAGCCAGCTGTCGTCCCACGGGGTCGTTAGTGATGGGACCGGCAGGCCGGTCGCCGCCTAAGCCTTTCAGAAGCTGAGCCTTTTGGAGCTGATTTTTCCCCACAGTAATGGTGATCCCTTTGGGGAAAAGAAATGCATCTTCAGTACCTGAAAAACATCTTCCGCTTTTCTTCCTCACACAGAAAGGAGTCCAACGGCATCGCCCAGTGAGGGCCGTGGGGACACGGGACGTGTTGCAGAAGGAGGCAGCGGGGCTCTGCCCTGAGCACGGAGCTCTTCTGCCGGGGCCGTGGGGCGAGGGCGCGTGGGCGGGGAGTGGGGGGAGCTCAGAGCTGCTCAGACCGACGTCCCCCACCCAACAGCGCAGGAGAAATGGCACTTTCCTCGGTGCCTGGGCCCTGAAATTAGCGGTTCTCTTCTTTCGGGTGCCTCTCCTATTTATTTCAAGGAAGCATCCGAATGCAGCACGAAAGCCGACGTTAGGTACAGAAAGGAAAGAGTCCCCCTCACTAGGGAATAACTATGGGCCCTTCTCACTAGTCACAGGAGGGTGAGGGCTTGTTCCTCAGGGTGCCGCCTTTGATCGCATGGGGGTTTGCAGAGAATGCCTCCAGTTACTTGGGTCCCCATCTTCTCCAGTTGTGAGTGCATGAGGCAGACACAGTCCCTGGTCCCCAGCCACAGCGCATGGCACTGTGACCACCCCTGGGCCACACACGTCACCAGGTGGAGCTGAGGCAGATTGAGGTGCTGGCCGGTCAGAACCGAGGTCAGCGGGTGGCATGCAAAGGAAGTGGGCCCCAGGTCCCTCAGTCACATTGGGGGAAGACGACATCTACATTTTCACAGCGCTTACGGGGTCAGTGGGACTGCTGTGCTCAGAGGATTGGCTTTGAAACTCCTCATTACACAGTGACTGACATAAACGACAAAGCGTCCGGGTCAGTTCTAATTACAATGAATCACGAGTTTTTAACAGGACATCTTAAATACCTGACGTTCACCCGTGTGACACCAACACCCCAATAAAAACCGGCAAGTTTTCCAGATCGTGGCCCCCTATGGGGTTCCAGGTGTCGGATTACCACTGACCTGCGTGTTCCGTTCCATTTTAGTGTCCCGCCGACTGTTTCAAATCATGTAGGAGAAGCTCGAGTCCTCTGCCATTTTTTTAGCCATTTTGGCAGAAAATGTGATTTCCCGCCTCATTTTGCGGTGTGTTCTGAGGAGCTCCCCAGGGAATGCTCCCAGTGGCACGGCCCCGAGGACCGCAGAGGCGAGGAGTCAGCCGCGGTGAACTGGTGGCCTCTCCAGGCTTCTAATGCCGACCAGATGGCAAATGCGACGGTGTCATCAGGCATAAAACGCAAGATGAAATCACGTGTTCGCACTTCGGTGTCATCTGGGCAACGAGATGCTGAGATGTGTTAAGTGGCCTGGGAAACGGAAAATTTGGAAGCAAGGCTGAAAGTATGCAGCGTTCATTAGCGCTTCATCCAGGACTAGGGTGCCACGTTCCCGGTTATGACAAAGGCCGTGCACTATCACAGTGGTCCAGAGAGGACCCCAAGTAGCTCTGATTGTCGGAAATGGCATCTGTGTAGCAAGTCGCTGCAGCTAACCCAGAAGGGAGAGGAGCATTTGCCGGGCTACACAGGGCACAGCGTGAGTGTGTTTTCTTCTTTTCAAGAAATGATGTCTCCTTTCTTCACGGGAAGAAAATGGGAAACTAGGCCTTCTTGATCGATGTCTTCCAACCTCCCCAGACTCCCTCCTTCCTTTTTTCAAAATAACACCACACTGAGAAACGCATTTGCACAAAAGCCACGTGTTGCTGTCCACTCACAGCATCGACAGGCGGCCTCACGGGACCAAAACCAGATCACAGGCACGCAAAGCGCGAGTCCCCACTTAGACTGACACATGGCGGAGCTAAGAATTCCGTAGCGTCGTTGCCAGTGTGGCAAACGTGTCTCCACCTGCGTCTTTTAAATTTGAAAGCGATTGCATCAAAGACCAAGGTTACGAGGGACCACCGGCTGAGCCACAAGTCCTGCATGGAAAAGGCGAGAATTTGGAACGTTTCCTTTGGGAGGGACAGGCAGGAAACAGGGATGCCCCTGGCCATCGTCAGCGGTACCGCGGCCTTCCTGGAGGCAAATGCATTAGAACTGAGCTCCAGTAGGACTAGCTCATGGCCCCTGCAGGAGCCCAGCAGGCGCACACGAGAGGTACAAGGTGTCCTGGGTTCCAGTGCTCTGAGGGTGACCTGGTTAGAGGCCACACCTGAGGGTGTGCAAGGCCAATCTTCACTGTGGTTTTAGTTTGTTATTTTAGTGACTAAGCAGATGGAATGGGGGGTGGCTTAGAGTTGTAGTGCGATGCCACATAGAATGCAGAGTTTCGTGATCGCAGGGCGAGTGAGGAAGCGCCAGGAAAAGCAGCAGAGGGGGTGGAGAGAGCATCGTCGGGCGTGGGGACCGAAGGTCTTCACCGTCTTTCACACCGAGGCCATCGCGTTTATGGTGGAGCCTCCTTGTGAGACAGCGTGTTCACCGGACGACCGTCTCCTTGGGGTGCAGCAGGGACTTCTTTTCTTCTCTGTGAGGTGATGGAAGCAAGAGGTTTTTGGGAATAATTTTAAGATCCCAGGTGCTTTCACTAGCAAGTTAAATGATCTCCTCCTTTTTGTCATTTCTCAATTCATTGGTCTTTAAACCAATTTTATTTGGGGTCTTTCAGACCTAAATTTGTAACACTTTGGAGCCCAATGTTTGTCAAGGTATTACTCCATTCAGTTGTTTTTTTGTTTTTTTTTTCTGATACAACTTTTTCAAAGAATTAGCACATTTACAGTTCATCCAGGGGATGTGACATTTTTGATAAATTCATTACTCATACATAAAAAAATCTACCACATTTCTTTGATGTTTGAATCAGCATTTTGATTTCATCAAGTGATAGAATGGGTAGAATCACTGTATCTAGTATCATTCTTGGAATCTGAGAGAGAATATTCCCAAGAATATTTATAGTTAATAAATGCCTCCTTATCTACCTCAGTAAATTCATTTGGGTGTTTGCCAGGAACTTGGCCATCAAAGGAAATAAACGAAAGGAAGGAAGGCAACGAAAGCAACTGTAGCAACTGGGCAGGAGAGTTGGACTTTGTGGACCTGTGATACGGAAGCACGACCACATTTTACAGTTGAGATGAGTTTCTTTCAGGAGAAGGGTTCTGGTCCCGGGGTTTCTCTGGTTTGTCTTTATTGATTGCTCCTCTGCCCCTCAGCCATGGTACAGAAAGGGACTGATCCTTTGTCACTTAAACAGGCTGTGCAACAGCTTCTCTAGAAAACAGAGAGAAAGAGGGAAAAAGAAAAACTTCTCTCTCCTACCTTGCCAACAGGTTAACTCTCTCCTTCTGGGTGATCATCACATAAGAGCTAATCATCTATTTTCTCAAGATTACCTTCTTTTTTTTTTTTTTAAGTATGACCCCTTTCCAACAATCCTAAGAGCATCCTCTCCATTTGAACCCCCCATGACCTTGAGCTGCCAGCCACCCACAATAATAGATGCGAATGTTGATACCGATTATTGCATTGTGTTCATAAAACTAATTGTTTTCTTAAAACCAAAAACTCAGGAAAACTCCATTGACGCCTGCAATGTATGAAGCAAGATGGTGAGGATCGTGCCAACACATCCCGAAGGCTCTGATGTCGGGGCCGAGGGTTCAGTGTGTGCTCAGCGATGTCCACCTCAGGGGCCTTTCTAACGAAGCCCACTGCCCCGTGCTTTGCATTTAAGTGTAATATTTAAGGGAGCTGCTCCTGTGTTCTTTAACATCAGCCCTGCAGTTCTGAAATCCACTGTTAAGTATGTAGCACATTAGTCAATACAATAGACTCTCCGTTAACCAGAACTCAAACAACTGCCAAGACTTTTTCGGCCAGTTGCTTGAGTTCCGGTTAGTGGAGAGTCCACGTACATTTATCCGGCATCGACCCACCCCCATGGGTGCCGGGGAACTGAGTCTCCTGTAGTTGTGTGCTTATTCAGTGGAAATTCTCCAAGTTTCTAAAAGGAGGCGATAAAGCCGCTGGCATTGAGGTGTACGTGCTGGCTTGTCGCCTAATCCTGCCACTGGACAGAAGGGGCCCTGTCACTCATTGACTTAGCACGCCCCTTCCAGCTCTTCAGTCTCTTGGGCACTGATTTCACTGAAAATTAAACATTTTCTTTGCAGTTTTTCCTGAGTGACCCAGAGGAAACAATCTTTCCGACTGCCAACACGTCCAACGCAAGTCTTTCCGCCTCCGGCAATCAGGCGGCCATTCTGCGTGCGCAAAACTTGTTCTTCCTTCCGGTGAGAGTACTTTACTCGGGACGGTCGTGCGCGTCGTTTTCCTGCATGCTACCCGTCTACTGGACGTTCTGCCTCCACTTTCCCACCTGTTCTAGACTGCACTTTTCTTTGGTGTCAATACCTGGGTAGGCCCTGAGCCCCAGGTAGGTCACCTGTGCCAACCTGCAGTGGCATTTGGATGCTCTCACTGAATTTCTGGGTTCATGGCTTATAGATTTGGCTGATTGTCCCAGAGAATTAGTGTGAGCTCCCCGACATGGTGCTGACAAGACCACTTGATGATTCCTGCCTCTCGTTGGGCTGCACATCCCGTCTGGTGATTAAATCCTCGAGTAATCCTCACTGACTCAACGTTAAAATGGGCCTAGATTGAAATTCCAAAACTCACAAACACATCAGTCTTTTGAGTAAAAAGAGGTAAATCAGTTATTTACTGCTCAATAATATTTCTCTTCCATGAATTGTTTGTGCAAAAAAAGAAAAAAAAGGTATTTTGATACCTCTCCTTGACATTTTATGAAATAATCATCTAAAAGTAGAATAGGTTTAGTTTCTGTCTCTTACGGTGAGTTTTGAGGGTGCGAAATGAACTGTTAGGGGGACTGAAGTTGGTGACGGAAGATGTGTATTTTTAAAAAATCCTACCAGTTTTTTAAATTCCATTAGCAATGGCGATAAAGATTTCATTCCTTCGTGTTCTGTTCGCAGCCGTGTCCCTTGCTGTTGCGCTTTGACACTGTTTGTCATCTTGTCATTTCAATTGCCGGGGATGCTCAGAGCTGTGGGTACAGAGAGTAGAGATGTCTGGGGCTCTTCCAAGGCCATGATGTTTCAGGGGCGGGCTGACCAGGGTCCCCAGGACTGTCCCTGGGCTCAGGAAGAGAGGACAGCAGAATTTCACCCCTGATGCAAGGGGTGCTGCCTTCATTTTAGGCATTAAACCCCAGCAAGGGGGTTTCTATGTTAGTTCACTGAACAGGGAGGGACGAGCCCCGGGAGGACGTGTTAGCTGTGACCTCACTGTGCGCGATGTGGAGCCACCCTCTTTGGAGACAGATCCCGACTAGCAACATGGTCCGCCTCTTCCTCCTGGAGCAGATGGCCCTCTGAGTCATCCCCCCTCATTCGCACGGCCCTCTGTGGCATTGCAGGGTCCCAGCCTGCCCTGAGTTAATTCCCAGAATGCTTTGTGCATGGTCTTCAGCATTCTGGAAACGTTTCTTAGTAGAAAGTGGACTAAAAGCCTACTTTCTATGGACATCCTCATTTTCCTAGATATTCCTGGAATGTGAAAGCTTTTTAAAGGCCTAAGAATGAATTTTAAAATGCAAAACCATGGGCATATCTGTCTAGGTCCTGGCTGGCGCATATTTCAAATTAAAGTTATTACAGAAAAACCTTTATAATCTTGCCTCACCCCCCCGCCCCCGCCCCCATGCCCGTATTCATATAAATGGCTCCTTCTTCTGCTTTGCACCTGATTAGGCAGAACTGGTTGATAACTTCCATTCCAATATTGGTTAGCAGCCGAATCCTTTTTAAAACCAAATCTTCCAAAGAGCCCAGCTTATAATATTAACAGCAGAACCCATATAGAGGAGGGGCGACCACGGAAGCTTGTTGTCTGACTTGCGCCCCAAGAACACGACCGACGTGCTGGTGTCATAGCCCTCCGGAGAGCTTGCTGCAGAGACACACGAGCCGCAGAGGCAGGGACGCGCGGCCTGGCCGCGGCCTGCTCTGCAGCACGGAGCCGTAGTGGAGTAGCTCGCAGGGTGGGCGATGTGTCCCAGTGCTTGTTCTGTTCCTGGAATGCCAGGGTAGTCCTATAGCCCTTGCTCGTGAGAAGACCATAACGTAGCACATAGAGGCTGTGGGGACAGTAGCCACCTCACTCGGTCCCTCCCGGCTGGCCAGGCTCTGGGCTCTTTTAGGTGACCTGCAAGGGGGACTGTGTTGCTCTCCTTTTGCAGGTGAAGACACTGTGACACAGGCAAGCTGGGTCACTGACCTAAAGTAGCTCGGGTAACGAGTGGCTAACGCCTGATGGAAGCCAGGGCTGCCCCGGGACCGTTCTGACCCAGCCGTGCCCTCGTGGTGAACGGAGCGCGCGCCCTAGGCCGGGTGGCCCCGCGGCTGCGTCCTCTGGCGGGAGGGCTGGCGGGCGCCCCTGCTCCCCCGCGCTCCGTCCTTCCCGCCGCTTCCAGGAATGTCCCTGACTCACCCGGGTCAGCGCGTTTCGTTTTTAAATCCTTTGTGTTTTCGCCCCCCGCCCCCCGCCCCAGTTTGTCTTTTAACAAGAGTGCCTGCACTTGCTTCGCCTTGACCAGGGCCGCTGCCACGATGTGTGTCCTCTCCACGAAATAAACCATTGAAAGGCCCAAAGAGATACTGTGCAGGATGCTGGTTTAAAAGTCAGTCACTGTCTGGGTGGTCATATTTGCATTTTCAAGAAGGAAATGACACCGGCTTACAAGGCCATGTCTTCAATATACATTTTTAAAAATTATTTTTATTTGGCAATGTGCATGGTTGTTCTATGAAGCCTGCTAAGCCGGGCCAGCAAGCCGTGCCCTGAGTAACTCGGTTCTGAGTCACGTGTGTCCAGACACTGACCCCTGGACCGACGAGCAGACATGGGCGTCAGCTCTCGCGACACGCCCCTAGGGTGACCAGGGAGCGGGTGGGGGTCCTCAGCCCGCATCCGCACTCCGGCGCCTCCCAGAAGCGGTCCCGAGTATTCATCCGACGTGTCCCCCTGTTCTAGTACTTCATCTACAGCTGCATTCTGGGGTTGATCTCCTGTTCGGTTTTCCTGCGGGTGAATTATGAGCTGAAGATGCTGATCATGCTGGTGGCGCTGGTGGGCTACAACACCATCTTCCTGCACACACACGCCCACGTGCTGGACAACTACAGCCAGGTCTTATTTGAGAGGTAACCTGCTCCCTCCTCTGCACGTTAGCGCCTTCCTGGGACATTGAGCACTGTGGGTGGAGTCGATCACCACGTCACTGCTGATCATGGTGCGGGAGGCTCTTTGAAGCCGCGGTGCGGGAGGACGTGTGTGTGTGTGCTCGCCATGGAGTGCCCAAACGTGCACTATTGTGGACACGCGGAGGACGCGAAGTGGTTTAGAGAGACCAGTGTGTTACACCTGTCCTCTATCGGTAAGGTGACCGAGGGTTTCTCCCCCTCAGCATCACTGCTACTTTGTACGGAATAATTTTCTCTTGGGGGTAGGAAGGCTCTCCTGTACATTGTGGCATATCTAGCAGCATCCCTGCCCTCTGCCCAGTTGGTGCCAGACACAACCCCCCAAAGTCACGACAACCAAAAATGCCTCCAGACATTGCCGAATGTGCCCTGAAAGGCAACATGGACCCCGAGTTCAGAACAACTGAATCAACATACAGGAAAGTGCTGGAAAAACAAGTGGACGTGTTTCCGAGTTATCGTGCTCCATCTCTTATGGAGGCCTTCCTCAAATACCCTCCTAGGGAGGAAGCACTTCTATCAACCGTGCAATTCTCTGTCCAATTGAAAACATTGAACAGATATGATTGGGTTGATTACTCTCCCAACCTTAGGACTAGATGCTGAGTGAATGGTCCTCCTAGGGCCACTGCTCAGATTTATACCAGGTTTCCTGTGACCAAATTGCTTCCATAAGCTTATAATGAATACTTACTCCCTGCTTGAAAAACATTTTAGTCGTTATGCTATTCTCCATCGCACGTTTTAGTAGCCAAACATGTTTTGTATCAAGTGTTGGGTTTATTTCTGGACCCACCAGGCTTAATGTTTCTTCTCTGAGCACTTTGCATAATCCTCCACAATGGTTCCGCATTCCTTGTAACATAACATAAATGCCTTAAATATTTGTGTAGACTCGTCGCTCCAGCAAAATGGTTTGAGTTGAGACTGCGTGGCCACGGGCTTCAGCGGTGCAGGCCCTGGGTGGGCTGCAGGGGGCGCTTCTTACCAATGCAGACACTTTCACAACCACAACGGCAAGGCACTCTCTGCACCCGACTTAATTCTCACCCCACTCTACACCAGGAGACCCTAATTGTCTGTAATCAAGCTTCAGGTCGTGGAGCTGCAAAACTGTGTAATTGTATTAAGGAAATTTTATGATTCCTTAGCTGAGATGAGAATGAAATCAGAAGTTAATTTCCCAATAAATTCTCAGAACCAAACATGCTTTAATATTTCTGTACCGTATCCAGTCAGCCTGCCTAGAATCCCTAACTAAGGGTAGCATTACCGACGTTTACGTGCAGCTGACGATAATATTAAACTTCCCTTTATTAAACTTAAAGCTCCGGAATGCGCTCCAGGGCTGTAGCAGAAGAGATTAGATTAGCAAGTTTGTGTCGGGAGAGATTTACTTTGGGGGACCTCAACGAGAGACAGCGCCTTGGGTAGGATGCCGACAGCAGCACAGCAGTAATTCACTTGCGGAAAAGTTCTTGCTTTCAGAGCTCTTTGATTTCATGGAAGAGCTTTTGTGTTTGCTCTCTTAGCTTTTTCTTTATAATGGCACGAAAGCTAGGGAAGGCTGACTCAAGAAGTCTCGGGGACCCACCTTCATGTCCAACAGTAAGCCAGCATCCTCTGCAGGAGGGGTGCACCTGTCTCCCCATTCCTAACCTTGGCCTCGGGGTTCTGGTGCTTCCAGACCCAATTCCTGCACGAGCTGCCACACTACCCCACAAAGCATTGCTCCGCCGAAAGATGGCCATTGCTAACCTAACCCCAAGTCTTCTGTAATGTCGGTTTAAGACCAGTCGCATGTGAGAGACTCTTAGGAGTGGGAGTTTAGAATTCCCTCCTGATGTCTCAGCCCTCGTGTGTGTTGGATATACCGTGTGACTCACGCCCGAGCCAGAACCCATCGATTACAAGGTTTTCTTTCTCTTCAGATGTTTAAGCGATTCCGCCATCCAGTGCCTGACGACGGCTTAGCATCCTTTGTCCGGTCTGCTGATGCTGACACAGTTCTTTCAGACAGGACATGGGGGCTATGATCCTTAAAAAAACAAAACCCACTGATGTAGGATGGTGCCTTGAGAGTGAACACCCCTAGGTCCCACGTCAGAGGTGCCCTCCAGGGAGGGAGCTGGCTTGAGGGGTTCCAACACCTCCTTTTCTGATCCAGCTTGGTGGTGGCAGTGGCACCTTGTGCTTGGTCCTTTCCTTTTTCTGACCCATTCCTGCTCACCGAATCTTCACTTCCCGCCACCAGCGTTCCACTCCTGTTTCTGGTCCTTTCCCTCATCTTCTTTCTGTGACACCCGCTTGGTGTGGCACTCCGTGTCCTTGCTGCCCACCTTGGCCTCTGGACTGGCCCCTCATTCGGCCTTGATCGCTCCCAGTAGACCTACCGCGAGCTCCTGCCTTCCGCCCCAGGTGTATGTACCTGAGGACGGAGCACTACATGTAGAGAGTATTGCCCCTGGATGAGTTTGTTGGGGTTTCGGATGTCTCCCCGCCTCTATTCTATGGCACACTGAGGCCTTTGAAAGACATTCTTCAATCGAGGAAAGAGCAGGTCTGATGCACGTGCCACCGTGGTATGCACAGTGCCTGCATCTGTACCTGGCAGCCCATGAGTAGGTGCTCAATAAACATCCATTGAATGAATGAGTGAAAGCTGGTCGGTTCCTCAATAATCAGCAGAGCTGAGGACTGGCTGTAAGGAAGCATCTCACCTCACCTGCTTCCCTGAAGAAAGGCTCCTTGAAACATCCAGTTTCTGTTTGTACCCTTAAACTTCAAGAGAAAGTTTGGAGAGAGCACCTCTGCTAATAAGGCAGTACTAGACCATTGTCTGAATACACGGTTTGGGCAGTGTCATTGTCCTGTATGTGACTTCGCCATGACCCACGTTGCAGGGGCCTTTTCCATACCAAATTTGACACTGATAATGGACAAGCCAACAAGGTGGCGCAAGCTACCAGGGCGTGTTTTTGCCAATAGGGTTAACAAAGAAAGCAGAAGTATGCTCTAGAGAAACAAAAGATGGAGAAATATTCGGAAGATGATGTCACATGTAGTCTTACGGAGTCGTGAATGGGGAAAGCCAGCTTTTCAGGAGAAACACAGAAGGTGAAGTTTGGAGAGCGTGCCATTAAAAATTCACAATGTTGCCATTTGTGCCAACATGAATGGGCCTAGAAGGTGTTACTCTAAGTGAAATAAGTCAGACAGAGAAAGACAAATCCCAGATGGTTTCACATATATTGTGGAATCTAAAAAACAAACAGAAAACAAATGAACCAATAAAACAGAAACAGACCCATAGATACAGAGACCCAGCTGATGGCCATCAAAGAGGAGGGTGCTGGGGGCTGGGTGCAAAGAAAAAAAAAGTATTTAAATAAACAAACATAAAACCCCACAAAGATCTGAAATAAACATGGCAAAAAATGATTTCAGCTCTAATATCATAGCTTAGTTGAGTTTCATAATTTCAACTCTAATTTTGACTTAATGAGTTGACAGTAAAATAGTAATTGAGATTCTTTTTTTTCTTTGCAAAGGACCATCTCTAAAAGAAGTTTTAATGGTTTTTGGTTTACATTGCAGTTATTGATTATAAGTCACATAAAAATTTTATTTAAAAATCTGTTAGAATGGAGACCAGCGACATCCTAATACTTAACATTACCTGCCATTGTGTGGTTCTGATGAGTCACCTCATGGTGACGGAAGCGTGAACAATTCTGGCCTCGAGAAGGTCCACAACAAGGTGTCCTGATTCCTTGGAATTTGCAACAGGCCTCCACTTTGTCCATGAGCACAAGGTATTTTGCTGCCTCGATCAGGGAGGATTCCGGTTGCTGCCCCTAACCCTGTTCCTGGAAGCCTGCAGCCAGTGCTGTTGGGGACACTGTGTGCTGCTCTCCATGGTTGGTGATGCTGATGGCCATTGATGTTGCTGGAAGCTGTTTTTGTTTCAAATACACGTCCCATGACAAGCGCTTGTCCCAGAATCTGCAAGACGTAATCGGATTTTTCTTGTGAGCTTTTTTCTTGCACAACTGAAAAGTCTCAGGGGATGAATGCTATCATTTCGTGTGGATCAAGAAACGTGCCTTTAATTTTAAAGAGGTGCGGGGAGACCTTGAACTGAGGGCATTGCCAGGAGCCCAGTGGACTGATCAGATAGCCTAATAAAATACTGTGGCCAGCATCTAAAGTGTACAGGCCAGCAGCAGTCGTAGCCCTTACCTGGCATCCTTCCAAAGCTCTGGATCGTGGCTGGTAGAAATGCCTACGTGACCTCAGCGTCCAGACCTTAGCAACGGCTTCGTATCAAGGACAGCGATGGAGACTCTCAAGCAAAGACACATCACTGAAAGCTATTAGCTACACACCTACAAGGTGGACCTGCTCTGCTTTCTCTGTTTTTCTTGTGTCTCGTGGAAAACCCAATATCTGGAATTCAAGATACTGTGACATATTTTGACACTGTCCCGACTTGGGATCGACTCACTGATGATGAGCTCAGTGAGAGTCTTAAGGAAGAATTGCAGAATGCATCACTCAGGTGGAGGAAGGCAGGGGGCATATACTCCAAAGCACCTGAAATTTCTTTCTATTCCCCTTTTAAATTAAAAGTGCATTCCAAATTTGCATTCAAACTCACCATATATCCAAGTCAGTATCGGAAGGATTACAAATTACTTTTAAATTCCATTGCCTGGGTTTCTCTTCTTCCTTGCTCCCACACCCTGCGCCATCTCCAGAAAGCCAGGATCACACAGGTGTCTCAGACTGACAGCCCCGAGCAATTGGGGCTGGAGGTGTGTGGTCAGAGCTGCCTAACTTAACAGGAAAGCAAATCCTCCTAGGATTGTTCAATTTCTACCAAGCTTTCTTCTGTAAAAAGCAACCATTAGTGAACTACTTATATGTGATATAACCTAAAAAAGAAAGTGTCTTACAATTTGAACCCACCTGCAGGAAGAACCCACTCAATTTCTAAGCTGTTTGGTTTGGTTGGATTTTAGAATGAGGGGAGGAAGGAGAGCTCACAGAGCCTGTGCCCACAGACTCTACAAAATACATACTTCTCATTGCCAGCCCTCCCATCAAAGATGCTCACACAATGCACAGCCCCACTGCGTCCTGCCGTACTCACATACCATCCCTCTTAAAACCCCTCTTCCACTAGGAAGGAAGCCACAGCTGCATTAATTGGGGTGTATTATGAGCTCCACCTCTGCAGCCCCTCCCCACCGGTCTCCTCTCTCCTGACCTATAGCTGCCTCCAGGGCTCTTTTCTGAGCTTGAGCTCATCCTTTATCATGTTAGTGTATTTGCAGTCTAAGAATGTTCTGCATGACATTTGTGAATGCCACTCGGAGAAAGCATGAGACTTTCGGCCATCTGTCCTTGGGTGGCCCTGGGTTCCCTTCTCAGGAAGATTGCACAGGACTCCCGTGAATCTGTGTCCAGCCAGGGGAGGAAAGAGTGTCTGGAAATGCAACCCCTTCAACGTGAAGCCAACATGGCTGTTGGTGCAGTCCCTCATTCATTTTCATCACACACTTTGTTGAACACCCTGCATATTTCTGGTCTGATTGCTGGAGTCTGAGCACACAGAGCTGAACAAAGTACAGGCTCTGCTCTCAGGAAGGTCACAGAAGCACTCTGTAAGAATATTGGGTTTCACCAGAAGGCCAAAAAGACACTTGTCAGGGAATCTTGGTTAAGTTTGCATGTCATGCCTGGGAAATGAATGGACTCAACTATTGGAAAGACTAAAGAACTGTGGAGAAAAGGGACATTAGCATTTTGACAAAATAAGATGTCCTTTGCTTTTGCCCTCCCCCAAGAACAATAACAGTAATTTGGCATCTGTCCATGCACAGAGGTTTCTTTGTGGGAGCTGTGGGGTCCTGCACCTTATGCCAAGGGGTCCAGGAGGAGTCTCAACCCCCATGTGCCAGGTGATAGTCAGCACGTGGCCTGATGCATTGCAAAGAAAAGGTGGCATGCAAGCTTAAAAATTCTGTGACAAGAGGAGGCAGGACGGAGAGGGTCCATTTTCCTAAGACACACAAACAGTCCATGTGTCCACGAAAAGATGCCTCGCGTCACTGAGCAGGGAAACGCAGGTCAACACCGCAATGAGAGACCAAACAGATAAGAGATAACAAGAGCTGGCCAGGACGTGGGGGAGCACGATCTAGTGCACTGTGGGTGGGGATGCAGATGGCCTCCGCCACCGAGGAAAAACGGCAGTTCCTCAGAAAAGTAGAAAGCACTGCTTTACGCCCAGCAGTCCCACCGCGGCATCTTAGCCCAGGAAGCGGCATCAGCACCTTGGAGAGCTCCCTGCGCCCGGAGCTCCCGCGGCCTGAGTCGGAATGACCCACTGGCCTACCTTTGGGTGACTGGATGGAGAAGAGGTCACACACACACACACACACATCTGTCACGGACTTTTCCTTAATTTATCTGCCACTACCAACGCGACGGAAACCAAGTTTCTCGGGGTACTTTGCTTCTTAAAAAAATAGAGGCGTATTTCACCTAGAAAAACTCTTTCGAATGGAAGATTGTGTTTGTGTCTCCGTGCCTGCCCGCTTTCTCCCCCGAGGGAGATGAACACGTTGTTTTTACGTCACCACAACTGTTTGCCTTTGGGTTAGATGCTGGTTCCCCAAGTAATCCCTCCATACCTGTCACCCACTTTGTCAGGTTTCTTTGTTCTTTTGGACTCTCAAAACTTGAGGGCCAGAATGAATGCCCCATTAGCAGCCTCAGGGTAAGGGCCGACCGTAAGTCAGCGTGTGGCTACAGGCATATCTGGGTGTCTAAACACCCAGACTCCACTTTCAGGTATGAAAGGAGGCATATTTGGTCACATTTGGGTTGAAACTGCCATTGAGTGATGAGTCATAGAGTTAGAGACTTTCTCAGTTCTACTAGCTCTGCCTTCCCCACTGCATATAACTCAGTGATAGAACAACTCTTACATGTGAGGGTACAGAGTAGATACATCTTAACGCTTAAAGGAGGGAGAGAGAGAGAGAGAGAGAGAGAGAGAGAGAGAGAAAGAGAGAGATTGAGGGCCCACAGCCAATCAGCTGTCATTCTTACAGAAGAGGGATTCAAAAAATAACTGGAATATATCTTCTGGAGGGCAAGCCCCTTATAGTACAGGCCTCCCCCACTCGGTGGGTGTTCTAGGAGCCTGTCTGCATCCATGCACCAGTTGGCATTGTTGTGAAAGGCTGTGTTTGGTGTCAGTGGATTTTTATTTTTGGAGATTTTCACCATGTTGGCTTATTTTGTGGTGGGTGATTTATATGTACAACATGCAGCATGACAACATACCTGCCCATACCGCACTGAGTGTGCAGCAATTTTTGACCAAAAACTGGCATGACCCTGGTGCCCAACCGGATCTCACCCCAAATGACCTTTCTGTGTTTTCCTGGATGAAGAAAGTCCTCAAAGGGAAACATGTTGCCGATGTGGAAGAGGTGAGACCAAACACGACAGAAGCACTGACAGGCATCCAAATGGATGAGCTCAAAAACAGTATTGAGCCATGGAAAAAGCATCTCAATAGATGTATTGCATCAAATGGAGAATACTTTGAAGGTGACTGAAATTTAAACATGTAAGAATAAATACACAATATTTTTAATAAGTAAATTTTAGTTTTTGGGGGTGCTCCCTCATATAAATGGCTAATACTACTTTTATGTTCCCTAAAAGAAGATGTGTTGCAGACCCAACACCTTGCACCTCAAATCACAACTTTAATTGGAAACAGGGTCATTGCAGGTCTAATTAGTCAAGATAAGGTCCTACTGGAGTAGGTAGGCCTTAATCCAACATGCCTGGTGTCCTGACAAGAAGATGGCCACAGGAAGCCAGAGACACACAGGGAGAATGTCAGGTGATGATGAAAGCAGAGATGTGAGCAATGCAGGAGAGAGCCAAGAAGTGCCAAAGATTGGTGGCCAAGCATCAGAAGCTGGGGCGAGGCAAGCAAGAATTTCCCTGCAAGTTTCAGAAGGAGCATCGCCCTGTCCTGCCGATACCTTGACCTCAGACTTCTGGCCTCCAGAACTGTAAGACAAGACGTTTCTGTTGTTGTAAGTCACCCAGTGTGTGGTACCTTGTTTTCGCGGCCCCGGGAAACGAATAAAATGATCTACACAATCAACTAGACTCTGCTCAAAAGACCTTCTGGAATTTGATTCTGTCTGTTCCAATGCTCCCTCCACATGACACACTCCTTTTCCTCCCCCCCTCTTCCACAAACACACAAGGAGCGAGGTAACCCAGGGACGAATCAGCAGGTGGAGAAGTTCATCATTCAAACTACAGGGGCTCTGGCAGTGTCTGTCCATGAGAGGCCCACGTGGGAGAGAAGGGCCCTGGTGGGAATCGACATTTCTCTTGGGCCAGGTGAATCAGAGCAGTTTTAAAGACAGTGCAATGCAACCGTAGGAAACAAGATGCAGCCCTTCCTGTATGTAGACGTTCAGGGGTGAAACAGCACTCACGTGCTGGTACGCATGTGAGTTCTATAGGCTGTGTTGCGCCCCCTTACGACAGGCCCACAGAGATCTGTGTTTTCAAGTCCACCATCCAGGCCAGCAGGAGAGCCCTCCCTCGTCTTGCTTGTCCCTAGTCCCCAACTCCAGCCACCACAATGCCTCACTAAGACCCAAGATCTGGGAGATGAGTAGAGCAGGACATGTGCGCCCCTAAACCAATGTTTAAATGCACGAATGTGAGGAGTGCCAAAAAAGGACTCTGCCCAGTCGGTCACTTCCATGTATTTTCTGTGTGATTAACTGCAAATCCAGTTAGGACCTCAGAGAACACTCCAGAAAGGCTGTGCTCTTCCCTCCCCACCCCCTCAATCCAGCTAGCTGTGATTGAAGGAATCTGAGCCAGTCAGCCATGAGGAGGTCACCAGAACATGAGGTGTCTGAAGCGATCCTTGTGCCACTCTTCATCAGTGTCAGGGACCTGAGCTGGCTGTATGCATTTGGGGCATCTGGTCCCTTCCCTGGGGACGCATGGGGGACCTGAGTTCTGATTGGTCGTACCAGTGAAGCAGCTGCAGGGTCCTGGCAGGGGAGTTAACGTTTCACCCCTGTCTGGGGTGTCCAGGTGGCCAAGGGAGACGGCAGAGCTGCCTTCTCAGACCCATGAGAAGTTCCTAACACCAGCTTCTTAGGCTGTTGACTGACTGTGTTGGACCACTTGGCTTGACTGGTCAAGAGTGTGTGGATCTCGTCAGTATAGAGAAAGAGGAAGAGGTTAACATTCACTGAAGCCAGCGTGGTTTATAAGCCTCCTCCTGAGTCACTTCTGCTGGGCTGTTAGGCTAGCTGCCACCGGCTCCAAAAGGAACTTGGTTTCTTAAAATCAACACGAGTGAGACAGGCGAATGCACCTTTCAGCTTATTTCACTCTCAGAGAGCAGCTGGTGACCTCCTTAGGGCTGATGAGCTTGGACTCTCCTTGTCACTGCTGGCTTGGTCAGGAAGACTCAGCTACAAGCACAACCTTTCTGGAGAGTTCTCTGAGGTCCTAAACTCTCAAACCCCTGAGACTGGGCAATTGCATCTTCATTTCTCTAGGAATGCACTTTCATTTGCCCTTGGAACTTCCGTTCTGTTAGTGACGACCAGCACTCAGCATTTCCTTATCTTTATCTCTAACTTCCTAGCTCCACCCTCCTCCCTTACCACTCTGCACTTGACACTAAAACTCGTGAGTGCCATCCGTGAACTGCTTCCTGTGTACCAGGCTCTGTACCAGAGCTAGTCACAATAGACAGAGCCGACACCCCTGTTTGAGTCTGAGGGCAGAAGCTGCCACAGGACCAGGAAGAACCAATGTCCCCGGTCGAAGGCAGGCAGAACTCTCTCTGCCTCGGGGTTGGGTCAGCCTTTTCTTCTATAATACTCAAGCCTTCAGCTGATGGACGAGGCCCGCCCACACGGTGAGGGCAGCCTGCCGCACTGGGCTTACATGTCAATCTCATCCCAAAGCCACCCTCACAGACACACTGAAGAGCCGGGCACACTGTGGCTCGGTCATGTCGACACATGAAACTGACCTCCACACAAGCCAACTTGGACATGTAGGTAGTCATTGCCTACATATTGTGGTGAAGGACAGAGGTCCCGCCCAGCATGGTGACAGCGTGGGCAGGGATAAGTGACTGACGTACCGAGAAAGTTATAGGAAAGTGTCATCCAGAGGTTAGAGCGACTTGTAGAAATTATGTCCCCTGCTTCATTTTTATATCCCACATAATGATGAATTTCTAGCAAACGATCTCCGAGAATAATGACTAGAAAAAATGAAAGAAATCATATATCCAATTATCCATATTGATCCCAGAAGTATAAAGAAAATAATATAAAGAAAGAAATTATTAAGACTCTGCTATTTAAAGTGAGAAATCTATATTCATTTGGAAGAATTTTTATTTTTATTGAGCTCTCAAATAGTTTGATTTTATTCTGTTTTGATGTAACCTGGGTTTGAAGATGTATTTGGAAGTGTGTGTGTTCGGCTGAGTAGAATGCAGACGTGCACTAGAGGTTCTGAAGTTCGCTGATGCACAGATTCTAAGCCCTGTGTCTCTTGTTCTGTACTGTTTTTGTGTGTCTCTGTGTGTTGTTTTTTTTTAATAGACCAGGCATTTGGAAAGACCTGAAGACCATGGGCTCAGTATCTCTGTTTATATTCTTCGTCACCCTGCTTGTGCTGGGCAGACAGGTAAGGAGTCTTTTACGTCTCTCCTCTACGGTGCTGTGTTAGTAATACTTCGCTGGTGGCACGGGAGTTACTTCCGTAGGAGAAAATCAGGCAGACGGGGCATGTGGGCTTAGATCTAGAGAGAAGGAAAAGGCCTTTCATGTCTCCCACAAGGGGCGAACTCTGGATATTAGAGCTGTGAACCGATTTTCCTGTTAAACCTCAAAGTGCGTTTTATACATCTCATGAGCCTAAAAATAGTATTCCTGCAACAGCCGACATGCCCTTGACTGGAGTTTCATTTGGTTTGGGGAAAAAACAGCCCCTGGGTTGGAGTTGCATTTGCTCCTCAGGGGGTGTCTTGTGCTTCTCTTCCTTTGAAGTGGAAGTGAATACCTTTGCTATCACTTGCAGTCATTTCTAGAAATACAGTCCTCTGCTCAAACACTGCATTTTGTGATGCAGACGCTACTGCCTCCCTGGGCCCCCCGCCCCTGCTGGTCTCCCAGCAGAGACTGTGGGTGCAGGATTTTTACGGGCAACGTTCTTCCTCTGCCTGCTGGAGAGCGTGAATCCAAGAAGTGATTTATTTGGAAATAACCAGCTAAGATGCAAAGACAGTCAAATTATTGCACCCCATGGGACTGGTACGCAGTAGGCAGCTGTCGATAGTCAGGGCACAGCCCAGGTCAGTGAGTACCCGTACAGCGGCCTGGGGACACTGCGTCTTCCATCTCCCCTAGCACTCCGAGCAGCGGCCATCCCTAGGATGTCAGGGGACACCCTCCCCACCGTCCCTGGGGCCAGCTGCTGTCCCCTGCCGAGCCTGCCTCCCCACTGCCCCCCGCAGCACCTGCCTGGAGCTGCTCTGTTTGGCTTGCATTTTTTGACAGCTGGCGCATTTCAGTTAACCCACTGTGCCGCGTCCTGGATTCTTTTCCTGGTTGCGTGTGTTTCTCCTGCTACCTGGTTTTCTCCATGTCAACCAGCTGTCTGTTGTCACCCAGCGAAAAGGCACGTCCTCCCCCAGGACAGGGTGTGGTTTAGATGTGAAAAAACTGGGCTTCCATGCAGGGTGTCACCTAGGGGACCACCCTCAGGAGACAACATGGCCCACCCTCTGCTGGGTCACCTGTTTCTCTGTTGTGTACCCGGACATTCTGACCTGCACGTGCTCCCGTTAGAACTCGCACTCAGACCATTCACAGCAATGCCCTGTGAGAACCTAGACTCAAATTGCACTCCCACACTTGTATTGATCGCTGAGGTGCAGAGACTGTGTCCCACTGCCTAAAAGTTGTTGAGTCCAGTGGCTGCCCACTGACCAGTTACGCTCTAATTGATTGAAGATTAATCATCAAAAGCCTCAATGTGTGGCTGAGCATTAATTTCACAAAGTGGCATTGATGCCGGTCTCAACAGGGAGTCATTCCTTTTTTTCTCACTAAGGTAGCAGTAAGTACTGTGTACATTTAGAGGTCTTACAGGGCCATCACTCCCCACGGAGGCAATCGTGTTGGCCACTATCCCTTAGCAGCTAGCACCAAGGATATTCCAGCATGACCAGAAGGCTGACCTTCAGCCTGAAATCATTCAGAGCATGATTTGCTGAGGTCCCCAGACTTCCGGGCTAACGAGCCGTGAAGTCTGAGATGTAGTGTTTCTGCTCCCCCTCCCGGAAAAACACATGTATTATAAACAGACATTTGACATTTGAAATAAGGCTTTTAACTTGCATAAGTATTCATGTCCTCAGAGCTGTTTACTCCCTGAATGGTTTTGTAAACCGTAGCACTGACATTTTGCCACTTACTTTTGTTGTCATTGGTCCAATGGCTCCCCTGCCCCATGACCTTGTTTCTTGAGCGGATGGTGATGGGTTTGCTTTCTGAGCAAGGCAGTGTACTAAATAGCTCTGTAGGTGTCTAAGAAACCTTAACGAAAACCTAACAGGCGCCCTGGGCGTGAGCTGCAGGGCCGCTCTCGGTACCGGGATCATGTTGGTGACGCAAATGCGCGCCCGTTCCAGGGACTCCCCTGCATTTCTCCCCGGTTCACACAGCACCCAGCCCCCGAGGGTCTGCGTTCTTGGCGGGCTTGCTCAGGGTGTGGAACCAGGCGGGTGGCAGTCTAGTGGCCCAGGAGTGAGGCTGATGTCACCGAGTGTGAGAGTTCAGAACCCAAGAGAAAGCAGAGGATTCCTGGTTTCCTGACCTCGACCCGGGACCGCGTGTCCAAGCCCTCCGGGTCCTCAGGTTGTTTTCAGAACCAGACAAAGCACAGAACAGCCCCAGACGCTGTGCTGGGATGTGAGACCCGGCAGCAACAGTCGGGACGGTTGGTGGGGCCCTGCCGAGCCTGGATGCCTCTTCCAGGCGCCCTGCGCTCTCCTGTCCTTGCTCAAGTGAATGAAGAGCAAATGCCGTGTTTCTGAGTGGGGCCTGGGCCCCTGAGGACCTGGAGAGTGGCCCCAGGCAGAGGCCGAGAGGTGGATGGCCACATGAGGAATGGAGGTTCGTGAGGCAAGGCCGCCGTTTCGGTAGAAGTGACACAGAGTCATGGAGGCGGGGCTCCCCCTGGCCCTCTGCTGGTTCCCTTCCCAGGGGCTCCCCCTGTGTCACATCTCTTGCTCCTTCCTCTTGTGAGGACAGTGGACCTTGGAGTCACATCCCACCCCCAAACCCAGGACGCTGTCATGCTGAGATCCTGAAGTTACTTACATCTGCAGAGACCTCGTTTCCAGGGAAGGCTGCAGTCACAGAGACTGGAGATTAGGACTTGGAACTGTCTTTTTGGGGGACACCATTGCATCCTGGTTTGGGATAGCAGGATTTGTCTTCCCTTGGGGCCTCCGCGTGCGTTTTTAATAGAAACGCATATCGAGGAGAGGCTCCTCCAGCCGGGCACTTGGCCGCGGGAGGCGAGGCGTGACGATGTGGCATAATGTCCCCTTTGGGCCAAGCTCGTGGTCCCAAAGCGCTCCAGCTCCTTTCAGTAGGAAACTCACCTGCGGTGCACGAGTGGTTACCTGGAAAACCTGGGCGGCCTCTTTGCGTGGTTCGCAGAAACCTTTCGAACATGCGTGGAGTGGGCTGGGCTCCTAGGCTTCACCTCAGGTGTCATTTTTGTCACATCCTGAGCGTAAGCCTGCGTCTTCTCAGTCCCCCCGTCATGAACAGCTCTGTCATTTTAGTTTAAAACCAGCCACACCCCTGGTTTATCCCCACAAAAGACCCGCATAAATAATCTATTCTCCAAACGAGAGGGTCTTTCCTAGGAAGTACCTGGCGTGATGGCCATAAATACAGAATGTGGAGAGTGTGGCATTAAGGTAAAACTGTTATACAAGCAAATGTAAAAATACCTTTTGCAGTCTTTCTTAACGTCTAGCTCTGTGACATCACCGTAAATGTCACCCCAGAAAAGGAAGAACAGTTATGGGATATGTCATAGATGGTTTGATTAGACTGAAATGATGAATGATCATTGTTCTTCCAGTTTCAGAATGTAGATGTTTGTTTTAATTGCCATTTAGTTCATGAGAGGCCCGTTGTGTGTGTGTGTGTGTGTGTGTGTGTTGTACTGTCCCTGGGATAATTAACCAAGCCAGAGAAGTAACAAACCCCGGTGTTTAGTTCTTTGCATTTATTTGCCCATAAGTGTCTGTGGGTGCTGAAATACACTCTCCTAGGGGAGGACTCACTCAAGTCTATTTCATTGTATTATTTACGTTGTAGCTGGCATAAAGTGATACCAGAACCAGAGACATCCTTTGAAGGGCACAGGCCTCTCGACTTACACAGTGGTACTAATAACTGGCTTTACAAAGCATTACATTGGAATGCATTTGAAAGCAGGCACCCTCTTACTCGTAATTAAATGACATCAAAATGAACTTTTCTCTAAATACGTCATTCTCTCCATACAGTGAACTACCAAATGAAAAAAAAAAACAAAAACAAAAAAACAACTCATATTCTTCAGTGAATACTTAATTACATAATCTGTGGTAGGGGAAAACTAGTTTGTAAATATCAAAGGCAAACGGCCACAAACGATAAATATCAAAGGCAAACGGCCACAAACGAACACTATTATTGTTTAAATGCAAGTCACCAAGCAGCGCCCCCCACGCCCGCGCGGTGCGTTTTGCACACGTTCGTTGTTTATAGGCTGTCATCATCCTCTTTTCAAAAAGTCCTCCAAGCCCCCCGTGTGCACGTAGCTGTGCAAGGAGCGCTCGTGCCCTTGCTTCCTGCCTCCGGTGGAACTATCTCCTCCATGCCTGAGGCCGGTTCTTCCCTGAACGTGGCGTTTGCCAGTCCGCGTTCGAGGTTAAAGGATGTGCGTTTGGGGGGACAGGGGGCTTTGTAAGGAACGTGACAGTGCTGTTTGGGGGTTCCTTTTTCGATTTTGTCTCGTTTTTAATTTCTCTTTGAAACCTCTGCTCTCTGGCAGGACAAGATGCCTATTGTTTCTTTACCTCTGTGTCCTCTTGTAACAGAATGAATATTACTGTAGGTTAGACTTCTTATGGAAGAACAAGTTCAGCAAAGAGCGGGAGGAGATAGAAACCATGGAGAACCTGAACCGCGTGCTGCTGGAGAACGTGCTCCCGGCCCACGTGGCCGAGCACTTCCTGGCCCGGAGCCTGAAGAACGAGGTGAGGCGCAGGGCAGCGGCGGCCGGACGGGACAGGCTCGCTGGGGGCTCAGGGCAGCGGCCGGACGGGACGGGCTCGCTGGGGGCTCCGGGCGGCGGCCAGACAGGACGGGACGGGCTCGCTGGGGGCTCCGGGCGGCGGCCGGACAGGATGGGACGGGCTCGCTGGGGGCTCAGGGCGGCGGCCGGACGGGATGGGACGGGCGCGGGCTCAGCACCTGCGGCCTGAAGACACCTCCATGTCCGGGCCCAGCATTGGCCTGGCTGTATCCATCTCTGAGAGGACATTGATCGGTTGTATGAACGTGTATTGAGAATAGTGAGCTAGAGTCACCTCTAACGAGGCCGACCGGACGTCCTGTTTTAAACGGGACAGAAAACAATGGCTCTGTCCCGTTTCACACGGTACCTATGGCCAGCCTAGCCTCACCGGGCTAAATTCACGGTGTTGGTACACTGACCACACGTACCGTGCGAAACAGGACAGTGCCGTCGTTTTCTGTCCTGTTTAAAAATGAAACTTCTGATCGGCTTACCTCTGAACGTCTTAGCAGGAGTTGATTCAGTATTTCTAATTTTTCTCCCCCAACCGTGGAAAGTTCAGAAGGTGCAATATATCACATATGTCACAAGAGTGGCCACCACCCTTCTCCCTCCTGCGGGAGGGTGCCTTCCTTACCGGCATGGCCTAGAGGCCCAAATCCAGAGATTAAATCACGCACCGTCCCCGTCACTCTGCCATGGCTCACGACCTCCTGAGAGCCTCTCAAAGGGCTTAGAATCTCAAAGGTATGAGATGAAATTTGAGTTATCTGCACAAGAGCAGATCAAAGTCTTGAGTCCCTCCATTCGAACGGACAAGACTGGGGAATGTCATGGAAAGTCGGAAGGGATGTATAGTTACCGTATTTTGCCGTGTATAATGCACACCTTTTTGCCCAAATTTGTGAGGTAAAAAGAAGGATACACGTGAGTCGTACTCATTCTGTATCCATGTACATGTTTTTAATTCTTTTATTTATGCTTATGAGTTAAAAGTGTAACTCTAGAAATCAATGACGATATCCACATGCAAATTAATACCCTGGAATATGATCATCAGTTTTTGCTCTTTTTTATATAAAAAAATTTTTACACATAAAATTTCTTGTACCTCGTACCTGTTCTTGTGTTTTGTAATTATTTGTTATATAAAATTCTTGTGCCATAATATGTTTAAAAATAAATGCTAAAATTCCTTTATAATACTGAAAACAAGTACCTAAATAGAAACAAATAAAAATTTGAATTAAAACATTAAAATGAAAGATTTTTTCCCCTGAAAGTTTGGGGCAAAGGTGAGTGTGCATTGTACACAGGAGTGCATGCTACCTGGGAAAACACAGTACCTAGCACTGGAAAGACCAGAATGTGATTTCAGTGTGACATGGCTTATGAAATAAAATAGCCCAGAATGTCTTTAATAGTCCTGAAGACTATACTTTCAGGGATCATTTCTATAGTTTGTTAATAGTCCTGAATTACACGACTGCGGCAGAACTCTACTAATTTAAGAAACGTGTATTTGAGCACTCACCGCGTGCGGACCTGTGCTGAGGACACTGGAGTTTCAGAGACGTAAAAGGGACAGCCCTGTCCTTAGGACGTTTTCAGTGGGGATGAGCAGTGACTGGGGGCTCAGGAAACCTTTGTGGGGATGACCTTGGGAACAGGTGAGCTTGACTGTGACGATGCCAAAGTACAAAGGAACCTGAAGGCTTGGCACAGGACTTAATGTGAGTAAAGTTTACAGTGGACGAAGTGCCAGGTGGTGGTGAGATGCAGGACACTGTCACTGTCATCATCCTGGAAGCATGCTGGATGTGCTGAGCCGTCAGGGACCCACAGCAGGTCTGGACCACAGATGGTTCACTCCTCTTTCTCTTCCATCTACGTCCAGTAGGTTACGCAGCAGCCTGTTTACTTTAGGTCACAGGTAATGAAATCGCTACATCTGTTTCCATTAGCTATGTAGGAGCATCCTTATGTCTGTATGTCTAGGTGTCAATTCAGTCTATAAACTCATGCACTGTTGTCCCCGCCCTCTGGTCAGGCTGGGCTGGGCCCGGACACAGAGATGAGAAGGACGGAATTGGCTTCGTCCCCAGGAGGGGACAGGATCCTCTTGTCTACCAGGGCACTGGCAAAGTAAATGTGGGTGTCCTGAAAGGCTACCTCTGTGAGGAAATGACTTCTGAACCCGAAAAGAAAATGCTAGAAACTGGTGGAGAGATCGAGGCTGGGGAAGGAGAGGGAGAGAACATTCTAGGCCCTGGGGCAACTTCCAGCCCAAGGCCAGGACAGCGCCAGTTCAAGACACAGAAAGACTCTCTGGCCGATGTCAGCAGACAGTGGGAAATGCAGGCTCCAGAAAATACCTTCCCTTTCCACGGCAGTGGGGAAGTCAGTGGGATTTGTAGGACTTTTATAAAACTGGCATCTTAACGAGATGCCAGTAGGAGAGCAGATCCTCCCTCCCAGGACTAGCCCCCCATGCCCACATAGCAACCCTTCTGTTCTGGAACTTTCACTGAACTTGAAGGTTTCATTATATGTTGGGGAAATTGTGGAAACACCTTGAAAGTATGACTCTGTGATTGGACCCATGTCTATGGAGGCAGAACTATGAGCCTCTTTCTATTCTTTAAAAGCAAACAGATACCTGTATTAAATATTGTTGGTGAAACGTAACCTGAGGAATTTCACTGAGTTTGATTAAGAACCTGACGAGTTTCATCTGTTCATTTCAGGAGACGCGAAAGAGGAAAGTACCTGCAGGCTTCAGTCCAGAGAATGTAGCCATAAGCATCATTTGAGGGCAGTGGAGGGGTTTGGGAAATCATTTCATTCCCTTGCAGTTGCTTAGAGGACACTTTTATCCTCCGCCAGAAGTCTGGGGTCTCTTCTGGTTGTCTAAGGTAGAGATGGTGGAGAGGTGGCCGGTAGTGGCAGCGGGAGCGCGGTGCCGAGGATTCTGAGCCCGAGTGGGCTCCTTAGCAGCTTCCGCCTGTGTGTGGGACAGGCCTGGGACTGGGCCGGGACAAGTACAGCGGGGCCCTGGGTGGCTTCTTTCCCAATTCCAGCGGAAAGGAACGCTTGCATTAGGGGCACGCTTGTTCAACGGGTGTCCTGGTGCTGAGCCCTTCCTTTGCCTCCCCGGTAGGACTTGTACCACCAGTCCTACGACTGCGTCTGCGTCATGTTTGCCTCCATCCCGGATTTCAAAGAGTTCTACACGGAATCGGATGTCAACAAGGAGGGCCTGGAATGCCTGCGGCTGCTGAATGAGATCATCGCCGACTTTGATGATGTAGGTCCTTGGGGTTACCCTGGGGAGGCAGGGGTGGTCCTGGTCCCACACTGTGTCGTGCCCAGGGTGGCACATTTGTAGTTGGGCATCCTGCTGTGTCTTAAAACTTGTCCTTTAGCATAGTTTCTGGTGGCTGGAGTGAAAGCTTTTCGCTCTATTTAGGCCCCGGACAGTTTTGGAGAGACGAGGGTACTTTGTTTGTGAGATGGTGTGATTGCGAGGAACAACCACCAAAATCCAGTCAGTAAAACACCCAGTGTCCTCGTGAATTTTCTGGAAAGGCTTGAACTCCAAGGCTTGCCCGTCCATTTTTACATAAGAAAAGATAATGAATCTGTTTCTCATAGTAGATTTTTGGCATGTCTGTTGTGCATCCTCCAAGTTCTCTGTCACCTATCAACCTGAGCTCTGCATGGATGACATGCTTTATTGTTGAAAAAGCAATATGGGTATCAGATAATGTATTTTAGAAGGGACAAAATATACAAGGGCTGTCCGGAAAGTATCCAGCCATGTACTATGAAAAATAGTAGCATTTATGACTGGATTTTTTTTTCCAGTGAGCCCTTGTGTGTTTTAGAATTTGAAATAGGTGTCATTTTTCAATTTTCAACATTCTGACTACATAAAGAATAATGTTGTTGTTTTTTCTGGTAAGAACCAATGCACCTCTGGTTTTAAGAATTTTGCTGCTACATCATTCTTATACCTAATAAGCCAAACACAGGCAAACCGACACCCATGGACATAAATTCACCACGATTCATGGAACTTTGAAAGGCAATGATGAGATTATGTAATATGACGGTGTCAGGCCCACCTTTTGTGTTGTGGGATCTTTGCTCTTCTCTACTGCCATCATCACCAAAGAGGTTGGCTCAAAGTAATAACAACTAGAGATTTCCACTGTTATGACATGCTCATAGTGAAAGTGGTGCACATTTGCTCCAGCTGCCCCCTAAAATAAATGTTCCCAGTACCCGACGGTGAGTGACAGAGTCCTTGCATGCTGAGTTCACTCTTGGACATGTGATAAGGGGATTTGCTCTTTGTTAACTTCCCTGATGTATAATCTTGAAAGAAACTTCTCAAAAGTGGAAGAACCAAAGAGGGGTCAGGAAGATGCTCCCAGTGTTTGGTTGACACCACTGTGCCCCTGAGCAAATATAGAACCTTCTAGAGTTTCCTTCACTTGCTCCCTCCACCATTCTTTATCATTCCTACAGCTTCTGCTCTTATGTTTTCTCCATCCCACCCCATGGCCTAAAGTAATGGGTAGGGTGGAGTCAAGTAGGAAACTTATTAACTGGGGCAAGAACTATTAGGGTCTGAGCTAATGGGGGAAGCTGTTCTAGATCTTCACTCCCTTCACCTCCAGTTCTGAGAGGGCAAAAGCCCATCCTCAGCACTAGAACTGATTGTAAATCCCCGTCACCATGCAAGGATGACTTCACTCCATCATACTTCTGTAATTAGGTCTTTCAAACACGTGGTCACGAAGTTTATTGGAGGCCATCATCACATGCATCATAATTTATCGTGATTCCTTCACTAGCAAAATCTGAAAGGTAATTCACGTTGGTTGGAAGTAAATCATTATACTGAATTTTCTTCGAAGGACATGCTCTTTGCAAAATCCATAAAGTGTTCTTTCCCAGCAAAGCCCAAGGTTGAAGGGTGAATAAGCAGTGGTTGAAACATCTCGTGGTCCTGTTACTATGAACTATAATAGAATGTGAGGATGTCTCTAGAAAGTGCTTGGCCCAGGGTCTGCATGCGACTGAATAACCAAGTGATTGTGGTTGCTTCACAGCTGTTATCCAAGCCCAAGTTCAGTGGAGTCGAAAAGATCAAGACCATCGGCAGCACGTACATGGCAGCAACGGGTCTGAGCGCCGTGCCCAGCCAGGAGTACGCCCAGGTACAGATCCCAGAGCCAAAATGGCCATGCAGTGACCACACAGTGTTGTGCGCACAACCTAAGTCTTAGTGACCAGGATCTCACGAGAAAAGATGAGAATAGTGGAGGCTTCTGAGGTCTGTTCATCGAACTTTCTCTGGTGGGACAAAGAAAGAAGAATTCAACCAATCTGGTAGCTGCTTGATACCAGATAAATATACAAAAAGATTAGAGCTGTTTATTTCAAGGTAACTCATTATAGGATGGGTCTTAGACTTTTGGTTTAAAAAAATAAGTAGTCAAAAACCAATCTGACTACACAGAAATGTGCTTGAAAAGGTGGTTTGGGCAAAATTGGGTATCATCTGTCAACAGCAATTTTGAGGGAGTTTTCTGTTTCATTGTGTGTGTGTGCATGTGTGTAGATATGATTGTGTAACTTTGGGTCCGTAAACTAGACCTCCATCCCCCTCAGGACAGTGGGCTCCCTGACGGACATCAATACAGGTTTGCTATGGGACAGCGGTGGTGGGTGCAACACAGATGACCAGAACTTACTAGAATACAGTGTGCCGGAGGCCCATTTTACAGATGGGGAAACTGAGGCACAGCAGTGAAGTAATTTGCCCAAGGTCATGGAGAGAGCAAGCAGCAACAGAGCAGGGTTTGGGCACTCTCCGCTCAGGGTCCAGAGCTTGGGTGCTGCCACCCTCCTCCTCTCCTTCACCAGCCCCACCCTCACCTTGCTCACACCTGCACCCCAAGTTTGTATCCGTACCACCGAATCATTGCTGCGTCCAGCCCTACCCAAACATGGAGCGCCTTTCACTGGTGCCCTCTCCCTCCTGACCCCATCTTGCCTTCTTGGCTACCCTTGAGCTTCTTTGTGACTTCTTACTGGTCACCATTGCTAATAAATGACCACTTACCTTCACGGTGGAGCAGAGGAGCCTGCCTTTCAGGTGAGACTGCTCGTCACTGGCGATAATGGCTAAGCTGTCTGCCCTCCATGTCCTTGTGTGCTCAGATTAACAACTCGCTCTCCCTGCCCGAGTGAGGAGCTGCCTGGCTCAGCGGTTCAGGACTCGGCTTTGGCAGGAGGTCATCTGGCAGCCATATTCTGTCCCTGCTGTGACGAGTCCCAGGTACTTGCTCACAAATGCCCCTCTGTAACTGCCTCCATCCAGGAGAGGCACATGTGCTAACAGCAGTGCCAATGCTCGGTGAGCACAGACAGTGTCCAGAGATGCTGGAGGCATTGTAGCACAGGCTGCTACCACAAAAACTCCGTGGATGGGTCACAAATGGAAAACATGTATTTCTTGTAGTCCTGGAGGCTGGGAAGTCCAAGATCAAAGCACCAGCCTTGTCTCCTGAGGGTCCACTTCCTGGTTTGTGACAGCCCTCTACTTGCTGTGTGTTCTCATCGTGGAGAGCAGAGAGTGAAGAAACCAGCCCCGTCCACCTCGTGTCCCACTCGAGTCGTCTCTGCTAGCACGACCTCATCACCTCCACGGGCCCTACCTCCTAGCAACACCACACTGTGGGTTAGGCCTCCAGACAGATATTTAGTCCATACCAGAGAGGTGTCCCCAAGTCATCCAGGGGGGAGTGGGGAGCCACGCTGCTCTCTCCTGCTCCCATTTCATAGTAGTGAAAGCATACTCTGAAACCAACAACCATGGTTTCCTTTACTAGAAAAAGGAGAAAACACTTTGGGTCTCTGCTGAAATAAAAAGCAGGACCCCAACACTGCATATTTGCGAACAAACAGCAAAGCTATCGTGATGTGTCATAAGTAGAGAGAACTCTCCTCCTACCTCCAAGCTACTAATAGGAAACTGAAAGAAAATGAACCACCGGTCTCTGCTACTGAGACCCTCGAAGACACTTAAAATGTCAGACACTTCGGTCACTGTCAAAGCCATCCATCCACGCAGGCTGCTCCGTGTGTGGGGAGGGGAAAGTACAGAAGTAGCACCTAGGACAGCTCCTCACTGACAGATCTTTCCACGTCAAGCAGAGCCATCGCCTTCTCTGAGCTTCTCAGATCAATCCGGAGCCCCGGGGACACAGGCTGAACATGTGGTCTCTATCCGCTCCACTAACCTGAGCTACCCACTTAGGTAGACAGTTACTGCCCCATTTCCCAGACAAGGAGACAGAGGCCCAGAGAAGTTCACAGCAACCAAGCCGAGGCCCACGGGAAATGTAGAGCCTGGAGCTGGACCCAACTTTGTGTGACTCAAGTGAACCTCTGGCATTTCAACAAGTCGTGGTCAGAGTGTAGACAGTGGCCTAGGAAAATAAAGGACATGCTGAACATGACAAGCATGACTGTGGGAGGCAAGCCTAGATGAGGAGAGATTGGGATGGACGGAGCAAACCGGAAGGCTCGGCTGGCTGAACCTCGTGGTCCAATTTAGAATTTGAAATAGATGATGCCATCAAGTGTGAGTAGAAGAGTCGAGGGTAAGAGCTGTCTTAGGGGAGACGAAAAAACATTAGTTTTAGATACGCATGTTGGAGCTTACCCTAAGACAGCCAAACAGAATGTCAGTCACCCACGTGGGTGGTGGCTAGTTCCAGAGCCATGTCACCAGTTCTCTAGAGGGATCCATTGTCCTCTATCAGCTGAGTAGCTATTAGAGCCATCATCCAACCCACTTGTCACCCGTTGTTAACAAGAATATCAAGGAAGGCTGTTTACCTGGTCTACTTGAGCTTAATTTAAATCTCTCCCCTAAGGGCTTATGAAATGGGATGCAATGCATAAATAGTTTTTAAATAGACTGATGTGGAAGGAACCTGAAAGATGAGATGGGAGCAAAGATAAGAACAAAGATGAGAATGCTACATAAAATGCAAATAGCCAGGCCTTGACTGTGGTCTAGATGCCTGCACAGGACGGGGCGGGGGTGGGGGGAGGGGGGGGGCAGAGTGGTTCACACTGAGGACCCTGGAGGCAGGCTGCCTGCTGCAAAGCCTGGCTGTGCCCCTCCCATGCATTCCTGACCCCTCCAGCTCCTCCTTTCCCATTGGCAAACATGGATAAAGAGGGGAAGAGGGGAACTGCCCCGTGGGAGTCACGGGGAAGATCCAACGCATACCTAGTTACACGCAAGCATCCACGATCGCTACTGAGTGTTCTGAAACGTCCAGCAGCCCACACAAGTACAGTGTCTCAGAGTTTATAAGGTGAGAGCAAACCACTCTCTCATTAATACACTTGGCAATCAGGCCAAGTCGGGTTGGAGTGGGATCTGCACTGGGCCCTGCCCCAGGTACTAACAGAGGCCCTCGTAACCGTGACGATGCACCTGTCGTGAGCAGTGGGCTCAGAAACTTCCTCGTGGAAAACGCTTCAGCATGTAGTGGGCAGGGATGTTTGCTAGAACGTCCCTTAATGTGTATTGTACTAGAACATGTTCTCTGCAGAGTGAGATTGGGTGGAGAACAGGGAGAGTCCAAATTAATCCCAGTTGAGTGACTCTAGAGCAGGGGTGTCCAACCTTTTGGCTTTCCGGGGCCCCATTGGAAGAACTGTCTTGGGCCACACATAAAATACACTAACGCTAATGATAACTGATGAGCTAAAAAAAAAAAAAAAGGTCGCAAAAGAATCTCATAATGTTTTAAAAATGTGTTGAGCTGTATTCAAAGCTGTCCTGGGCCGCAGGTTGGACATGACTGCTCTAGAGGGATTGCTCCATGGATAGTGTAGCGATCAGGACATGTTCTACAAATGTCATTCCGTGCTTCTGAGTTTTGGTAAATGCTGGGAAGTGGTGAGTTCCCATCATGATCTCTGATAGGTACCTGAATCTCAGGTGTTCTGAGCCACCACATGGGGCCGGTCTTCGTGCTGTGGTCATCAGCTCTCCTTAGAGAGGGCGGACATCCTTTGGGGAACTGTGAGGTCTGATTAAATCACCCCCGGGACCCCCAGGCAGACAGCAAGTGCTTCGGACACAGCAGTACATCTCCAAGTCAGAGAGCCAACATGGCGGTGTTCAGGGAGTGTGTGATGGATGGAAGTGGAGAAGCAGAAAGGAGAGGAACAAACAGGAGAGGAAGCACTTGGTAATTTTAGCCTGAAAAGTTACCTGGGCTGTCCCCACGCGGCGCCCTGGATTCGAGGATGACCGCAGTAAACACGCCTTTACTTGGAGCGGTGTTCCTCGCTGGGACAACTTCCCGAACCAACAGCCTGCCCAGTGAGTTCCAGGCAACGGAAGGCGTCGTCTCGTTGTGTGGCCAGAAGTCGGTGAACCACCTGGAGATATCTAACAGAAATGATCTGATCCCGGGAGAAAGAGCTGCTTCGTACTGCCGTCAAATACGGACCCAAAGCTCCCTTACAAAGACGTGCTGAAATGAACTGAGCTCTTCTAGAGATTGAGCATAAATTTGGGTAGGGTTCACTGAGCCCAGACGAGTGGCAGACGTGGGATTCCAACCCCACGCCCCGAGCTCAATCTCTTCGCGTATTGCGGAGGCCACGTACAACCCCATGGCAGGAAAACAGATCGGGTCAGTAAAGAGCAAACTGGCGGCCAGTCTGTGCCCCTTGCTAGGACACTGGTCATGTTTTGGGATTCTGCCTGTTGATTCTCTGTCCTCTGTTAAGGAGCAAGACGTTTGCCAACTGATGGCATAAACCTCCACCTCACCTTCCCCTCGTGAGTCGTGAGGCGAGAAATACTGACGAAAACACCGAACTGTCCTTAAGAAACGACCTTTAGCATGTCTGCCAGTCGGCTGACCGTGGGCTTCCTAGTTCCAATTTTAAAAATCGTTTGATGTTTTTCCCACGATGTTAAGCTGTGGGTTTGTTGCAGCAGTCGTGTTTAATCCATCTTTCTGTGGATTGACGTAATTCCCCTAAGGAGAGGAACAAACCTTTCTCTCTGAAGCAGAAATTTAGTTCCTCGTCTCTATTCGTATTTATTTGATTTAGTGCAGTGGTGTCAACCAGAAGGAATTCTGCGACAGCTGGCAATGTCCAGAGACATGTTTGGGTGTCACACCTGGAAGGGGATGTGCTCCTGGCACCTGGTGGGTGGAGGCCTGGGATGCTGCCCAACAGCCTCCGATGTGCAAGACACCCCCAGGACAAGGAACTGTCCCACCCAAATGTCAGTGGTGCCAGGTGGAGAAGGCCTGCCCCTGTGCACGTGTTAAACACAGTGTGGTGTCGTTGACTAAGCCTCCTGCCATTTCCCTTGAGCCTTAGCGGCTCCCCTGTCTTCTCCACTTCCCTGTCGTCTCGAATGGGTAGGTCGTGTTCACTGTCTCCATTGTCCTCCTCACTCATCTCAGCTGACAGCCTCAGACTTGGTTTTCATCTTCACCCCCGTAGAGAATGCTCCCTCGGGTCACTGGCTGCCTTCTCTCTGAATGTCCCCGAGACTTCCTGGGTCTCTGATTGAGCTCCCATGGGCCCCCATGGGATTAAACACTTGTCCCAGAAGTCATAGTGTGACCCCTTCAATGCCCGTCTTCTCTCAGGTATTTTCCATGCCCCTTAGTGATGCCTGTCCCAACTGAGGGCACTCCCCAATAATATTCTGTCTCCTTTGCTTTGGGTCCCTCACCCACTTCACTGGGCTTGTAAATGAGCCTTCCTGGGTGTATGCTCCCCAGATAAGCATCAGTTGGCTGTGACCTTCTACCAAAGCTCAACAATTCTTTCTCTGTTCCTCCTAGATATTTATTCTTGTTACCTGATAGTCACCCTAAGCGTAGTCATGTAGTAATAAGCATGTATCAAGTGCTTCTCCCATGCCAAATATTTGATTGTGCTGTGGAGTCACAAATTATAAGAACACAACCTCTGCCCTTGTGCAGTTCACACACTAGTGAAAGAGACAGACTTTAAGAAAAAGGTTGCTTTGATTTCAGCGCTAAGATGGACGTTGTCCCACCAGCCTGTCGACAGCACTAAGGCTGCATTTCACCAGGCAGGCTGACCAGAAGCTCCAAACCATCTGGGCACACCCAGTCATTAACTATTGGGGCAGCGGGAACCTTCAGGACATGTAAATTAAAACATTTTATGAATTACATACAGATATTAATAAAGAATCAATTCTTAAAACAGAACCCAAAATAGACATGTTGAAAAGATGAACTTCAAAAGTAAACACAAATATAATAGGTGTTACAAATTAATGGTAAATATAAATTAGTAACAGGAATATGAAGGCGGACCAAAAAAAAACCAGCCAGAAATGCCTCTCTTTTTCACATTACATGGCGGGATACTTTCCGGACAGCCCTCATAATAAAAATAAATTAAAGAGTAAATAGAAATAGACATTTCTACTTGCTCCCATTGGAAACCTTGGACTTGCCTTCTTTTTCAGTTCCACACCTGTGACCTCACTCAAGGATGCTAAACCAGCCAGGGACTAGCAGAGGCAGAAGTCGGTCGTTACCTCCCATATTGGTTTGCTGGGGCTGCCCTAACAAAGTAACACGGCTGCGCGACCCAGACAACCATTTCTTTTCTCCCGGTTCTGGAGGCCAGGAAGCCGGGATGGAGAGCTTTGGTTTCTTCTGCGGCCTCTCCTCTTGGCTTGTGTTGTGGATGGCCTCCTTCTCGCTGTGTCATCGCCTGGCCTTTCTGCTGTGTTTATTAGTGTCCCAATTTCCTTTTCTAATAAGGCGACCTGTCCTACTGGATGAGTCATACTAAGGACCTAACCTTAGTGACCTCTTCGAAGACCCTGTCTCCGAACACAGTCACATGCTGAGGTGCTGTGGGTTATGACTTCAACATGAGCTTGGGGGAGCACGTGACAGCCCATCACACACCCTTCCCGCAAAGCCCCAAAGGGGGGGAGGATGCTTTGGGAGCCAGGGCAAGCTGCAGAGGCGGAGGAGTGAGTCCCCCAGGCTCCCTCTCGGCCCACCCCCTGGCGCTGTCACTCACTAGTCTATCCAATAGGAAGCCAGGGGGCAGGGACGAGGCTGTCCCTCCAGGCCAGCCTCCCGGAGCAGAGCCCAGCAGAAAACGGGAAAGGGTGGGCGCGAGAGGCAAAGGAGAACCGGGAACCAGCATCCCCGCAAAGGTATCTTCTGATGGCCACCTCTGGGTGAAAACAGTGGAGGCCATATTCAGGGTCACCTGGTATGTCACGTCTCCTCCTGGCGACCAACCAAAAGGACTTCAGACGCAGTGATTCTCCCAGACGCCGGCCGTGCGCTGCAGGGTCCCCGTGGGCAGTGCCCGCTTCAGAGTAGAGCCGCGCATGCGCGGCGGAGGGCCCCGCCCCTGCTCGTGCCGCTCTCACCCCCGACCGCCTGTGTCCCTCCTTCCTCAGGAGCCCGACCGGCAGTACATGCACATCGGCACCATGGTGGAGTTTGCCTTCGCGCTGGTGGCGAAGCTCGACGCCATCAACAAGCATTCCTTCAACGACTTCAAGCTGCGAGTGGGTACGTTGTGCAGAGGCCTGGGTCTCGGGCGTGTGGGGGCCGTGCTGGGGCGAGGGTGGCTGCGCGCGAAACGTGGGTAGTCTTGGGGCTGTCGAGGTGGAACGATAAGCAGCGCCTCGTTAGAGCCGCGGGTCTGGGTTGCAGAGGGACGGCCCGGGACGGCTGTGTGCCCCTCGGGCGCTTGTGCACAAATTAGGAGAAAAAGAAGTACCCGCTGTGGTTGGACGCGGATGTAAGCACTTGGTTTAGCAAGTGGACGGTGAGCTGGATTTTAGTGACACTGCGCCCTGTGCTGAGAAGCTCACGTAAGCCCTTGACCTTGACTGTAGGCCACTCCCTTCCTGCATGGGCCCGCGTGGGCTGGAACACACATGTCCAACCTGCAGCCCAGGATGGCTTTGGATGAGCCCAACACAAATTCTTAATACATTATGAGATCTTATGGCAATTTTTTTTTCATGTTTGGCACATTAGCTGTCATTAGTGTGAGTGTATGTTATGTCTGGCCCAAGACAATTCTTCTTCCTCCAGTGTGGCCCAGGGAACCCACAAGGTTAGGCACCACTGGGCTAGAAGATTTCAGAGGTAAAACTGTTGAAAATATATATATATATTTAAGTCATCTTAGAATTGTTAAAATAGTCACTCCCGGGGTCATGACCTACAAGAATGCCAAACTCACAAACACGTGTCCTAGGTCTTGAAATAGCTGGGTTTTTAGAGTGAATGTTCAAATGTAAGAGAAAAAAAATCCAACTTCCTTTAAAACAAACGGTCAAAAACATTCTAGGAAGTTCTTGCCTTACTTTAAGTTAGTTCTTTAGTGTGTTTCATGATTATTTGCCTTTTATAAATGTTTCTCCAAAAACAGAAAAAGAAATGGGTCTTTTGAGCCCTCAGGTCACAGGCCTGGTGACGTTGGTGTGGGTCCTTGCAGCCGTCGTGACTGACGAGTTCCTTTGACCACTTGATGGTGTTCTTGGTGACACGTTTTGCTTCTTCGTCCACCTAAGAGTCATCTTTTTAACAAATTCCCTCCGACTAGCTTTTCACCGCTCTTGCACACAGATTCCAACTTTTTAAAAAATTCTGGTATTTAGAGCCATTTCCTTCCTCTGCTCTGCATAAGTTCTGAATCTTTAAACCCAGAACTATCTTAACATCTCTTAACAAATGGGATCCTCCTTTCTGGCTGTCCTCTTAATTGTCAGCATCTGGACACATCTTTCATTACACTTACTCAGCTCCTTGCACGGCGGATCTTTATCTGGGCTCTACCATAAACCAAGGCGGGCAGGAGGCCGCCCGTCACCCTGCTGAGCACATCAGAGGTGTCCCTCCGACCCTGGAGATGCTTTGTTTTGACAGCTTGGAAAATGGGCTCCTCAAATTTTCATCCTTCCCTTAAAAAAAGAAAACACACGTCTGTCTCATGGCAGAATAACCATCTATTGTCAAACATAGATGGACCAAAATTATGTGGCCCTTCTTGTGAGGAGGAACAGAGACGATTGTTTGCTAGTCACAGTTTGCATCTAAAACACAGTGTCCGTAGTCTGGGCCATAACAAATTACTGTAGGCAATAGAGTGGACCTCCTTCAAAAAGTATTTATTAAGTGCTTTCTTTACGCTGATTATCGGGTAACTAATAATATCTGTACTCCCAGCCCACATACCAGCTCTCCCCTATTTCTAAGGAAGTCTCAGCTCGGTGTTTCACTTGGCCTGAGTCTACCTTTGCCAGACCCGGGGCCTGTCGGTGCATGGCGCCACCCAGTGGCAATTCGCAGTAGGAACCCGGAAGAATGATAATGCCTCCCCCCCAAATAAAAAAAAGACGATACAAATAGTAAAAGCTGACCATTAGCTCCTAACGACCTTTCCGGCATGTTCAGCTATAGAATCAGTCAGTTAATGGGAACCACAAATTGAGCACATGCTCACACTTAAGTAAAGAGGGCCCCATGGCCAGCAGCAATCATCCAGGCTCTCTCCCCAACCCCTCAGCGGCTGACAGTGGGACTTGGCGCAGCGAGGGGGAAAGCTGGTGGGACAGGGGTCAGCGGTCAGCGGCCAGCAGCTGAGGCCTGGACACTTGGAGCCACGGGGTATCCAAAGCAGAGGTATGAGTCTTACTGAGCTCCGCAAGCAAAGAAGGACTTTATCACTGCTGTGAGCCTTGGACGATTGGATGGAGCAGTGTTTGTACTACATTCCCTGCCTACCTTAACACCACAAAGAGGGAGCTTTTCCTCAAATCTATGAAGGCCGTGGTACACTAGGCACTTCAGCAGTGGGAAATGAAATCTCTGAGAAACACCCTCATTAGGTGATACAATGTGAGGCCTGCAGCAAGGCGGGGGTCCGAGAGCCAGGAGGAAGTGTGGGGAAGGGGTCAGTCAGCGCACCTTCCTGTCTGTGTCCCTCCTCCACAGCACTCCGATCGCAGCTGGGGGTCTGTGTTTGAACTAAGTCCTTGGGATAAGGCCCCCTCTTTGCCGGCGTGCTGGGGCTCAGGGAGAGCCCCGGCCTCTCCCTGACTAGAGAAGTCAGTTCCTGGTGGCAGAACCCATCTCCGTATCCCATTTAATGTCATAGTTCACCCTGACCTTGGGTGTATACATATTGATGACCATGGTTTTCTAATTGCAGTTACTAAGGGGGCGCTGGTCAGAGATACCCAGGTTACCTGATTACCTGGGGCAGTAATGTATACTTATACACCTATATACAGGGAGGGACCCAGAAAAAAACAAATGATATTCTGGAGGGCAGGCCCCTTATAGTACAGGCTTCCCCCGCTGGGTGCGTGAGCTAGGAGCCCGTCTGCATCCGTGCACCAGCTGACCTTGCTGTGCGAGGCTGCGTTCGGCTTCAGTGACTTTATTTGGAAATTGTTTCAACGTCTTTGCCCATTTCATGATGGGTGATTGACACGAACAACGTGCAGCATGACAAGCCACCTGACCACATCGCACCAAATAAAGTCCTCAAAGGGTGATGTGGAAGAGGTGAAACAAAAAACACCAGAAGCACTAGAAGGCATCCAAATCGACGAGTTCAAAAACTGTCCCAAGCAATGGGGAAGTGTCTCAATACATGTATCGCATCAAACAGAGTACTTTGAAGGTGACTAAAGTTTAAACTTGTAAGAATAAATACACAATATTTTATAAATAAATTCTGGGGTTTTTATCCCCTCTCATATATACAAAATACTTACTATAATACGAAATGCCCACAAACCTCCCCCGAGAATCCAAGATACTCATCTTTGTGCCTTGACAAGAGCTGAGCCAGCCAGACAGAAGAGAAGTGACTCATGAATTTCCCCTGTGACCTTTGGTTGGGTCCCCTTGGAGAATCACAGTGTAGGGGGATGTTTATGCCCCAGAGGTTGGATTGTCCTCACTCTGATGGGCTCCAAGCTATAAAGTCCAGCTTCACAGGAGACCAGAACCCAAGCAGCAAACCCACCGAGCCTTCCAGAGCTTATCCAGAGACTGTCTGCCTTGGGGCCACCTCCCAACATGAGGCTCTTGGGGAGCTCCTTCAGTCCTCTCAGTTCTACCTTCTTCTCTTTTCCCACTTGTGTATTCCATGTGCCAGTCATTTTCTCAGGTGAAAAAAAGTCCCCAAGTTTGAACTCCATCAGAGTTCTTTTTTCAGACCTGGGTGGACTCCCTCTGTAGCCACAGTGAAAGTCGGGAGGGCCTTTCGCAAGGTACCGTATTTTGCAGTGTATAATTCTCATCTTTTCTGCCCAAATTTGTGAGGGAAAAATAAGAGTGCATAAGTACGAAATCTGACAAGTTCATGAACTTGCCACCATGAGCTTAGCTTGTGTTAGCAGCACTGTACAATCAACTCGGTAAGGTGTCATAACCTTGATGTGTGTCTCACATCTGTGTTCGTGTCAATGTGTGGTGGTGTCTTGCTGAGTGGCGTTCATTATTGTGTGTTTTTGTGTGCCGTTGTGAGAATGTTGGAGCTTGAACTAAAGCAATGAACAAACATTAAATTTCTTGTTAAACTTGGCAAAAGTAGAAGTGAAATCAAGTACATGTCAGTCCAAGTTTATGGGGATGATGCCATGAAGAAAACAGCAGTGTATAAATGGATTAAATGTCTTTCTGTTGGGAGAGAAACTGTCACTGATGAAGAGAGGTCAGGGTGAATAGTAACGAGCAGAACTAATGAAAATGTTGCAAAAATTTGTTGAATTGTGCATCAAAATTGTTTGCCGACTGTGAGAAGCATCGCAGTCCAAATAAACATCGATAGAGAAACAAGAAAATCTTAGTTGAAAATCTTAGCATGTGAAAGGTGTGTGCAAAAATGGTCCCGAAGGAGCTCACTGGTGATCAAAAGCAAAGGAGAATCAAAGTTTGCAAAGACCTTTTGGAGAGGCAAGACGAGGTTTTGGGCCATGTTATCACTGGTGATGAAAAAGGGTTGTATCAATATGACCTCGAAACAAAAACATCAAAGTGCACAATGGAATTCAGCCAATTCTCCATGACCAGAAATGTTCCATCAGTCCAATTCAAGAGTCAAAACAATGTTGTTAACCTGTTCATTATGAATTTGTACCAACTGGATGAATAGTCAGCCAAGTTTACTATTTGGAAGTGCTAAAAAGGCTGCGTGAAAAAGTTACACAAAAACGACCTGAACTTTTTGTCAACACCTCATGGCTCTTGCATCACGACAATGCACCAGCTCACACGGCGCTGTCTGTGAGGGAGTTTTTAGCCAGTACACAAATAGTTATTAGAATACCCTCACTACTCACCTGATCTGGCCCCCAATGACTTTTTTCTTTACCCAAAGATAAAGGAAATATTGAAAGGAAGACATTTTGATGACATGCAGGACAACAAGGGTCATATGATGACAACTGAGATGGCCACTCCAGAAAGTTCTAAAATTGCTTTGAAGGGTCGACTAGGCATTGGCATCAGTGCATAGTTTCCCAAGAGCAGGACTTTCAGGGTGACCATAGTGATATTCAGCAATGAGGTATGTCGCACTTTTTCTACGATGAGTTCACGAACTTAATTAGCAGATCTCATAAATGGATAGTACTAATTCCGTGTGTATATAAATATTTGTAATTCTCTTATTTATGCTAATGAGTTTAAAGTGTAACTCTAGAAATTAATAACGATATCCATACGATAATCAGTGTTTTTATATATAAAAAAAATTTATACATAAAATTTCTTGTACCTTGTGTATGTTCTTGTGTTTTATAATTATTTGTTCCATAAAATTTCTTTCACCATAACGTGAAAAATGCAAAAATTCCTTTATAATACAAAAAAACAAGTACCTAAATATAAACAAAAATTAGAATTAAAACATTAAAATGAAATATTTTTTTCCTGAAAAAAAATGTGGGTGTGCATTGCACACAGGTGCACATTTACACGGCAAAATACGGTAGTTTTGCACGCGTCATGGGAAGTACAAGCACGTTCCTCGGGAATTCAGTAGGTTCATAGGGCACCATCAGAGGCAGCGACCTTCCTACAGGTGGGAAGAAGTTTATACCGAGACTGGAGCAGAGTCCTCGGGAGCAGGGGCCGTGGGCCACCGGGCCACCACCTGCCTTTGCACTCCCCCGGATGGTCTGCTCCCCCCACCCACCCCACCCCACCTCCTCCCCTGGGAGCTGGAGATGGCAGTGACAGGACCCGCCTGCAGGGCTGTCGGGAGGAGCAAAAGTTCATGCAGCAACAACAAGTGGAAAATGCAGTTGGGTGCAGGTGGTTTCAGCAAAGCCTTTGCGAGAACCCAGGAGCCCAACAGTGGCAGAAAGCCCCGTAGATTCGGTACAGACACTCAGTAGCCCTCCGAAATCAAAATAAGTGTCCCTCAGAATTAAGTACAAATACTGGAAAACTGTATCATCATCATCTCTTGCCTAAGATTATATAGCAGCCCAGAAAAACAGCTGTCCCATAGTGTTTAGCTTTTGAAAGCAAACCAGTCTTCTGTTATTATAGAATAAAGATAAATGGACATTTAATCATGAATCAAGATCTAGAACAGAAAAAAAATTTAATGTTTTTGAGATGAGAAAATTAGAGAACTTCATTTTCCTTGCCTTAGAGGCTCGTGGGCTAGTGATGGTTTAATAACCATGATTCAAGATGATCTAGTAAAACTGTTCTCTTTAGGACAGTCACTGTCATTTGAGTCGTAACCTGATGCCCATGTGTCACAGGTATGAACCATGGACCTGTCATAGCTGGTGTCATCGGAGCCCAGAAGCCACAGTATGACATCTGGGGTAACACCGTGAACGTGGCCAGTAGGATGGACAGCACTGGAGTCCTGGACAAAATACAGGTAACTCGGTCTGCGCTGTCACCACGGGTCATGGGCCTCGTCTGTCCTCTGGGGAATCATGAATAAGTATCACAATAATGATGCTGATACATTAAAGCAAAGGGAAGAACCTGGAAATGGACTTAAATCTTAAAAAGACCTTGAGAGGACCTTGAAGCAAGCTTGAAATCGCTTTACATCTTATCGCCAGGGAAACGTCCATTCGTTTCTGCATGACCTGTTAAAAACAATAAGAGGGGAGTTCCCTGGTGGTCAGTGGCTTAAGGCTTCAGCGCTGGCGCCATCAATGCTGCGGCCTGGGTTCGATTCCCAGCCAGGGCACTACCCACACACTAACTAACTAACTAACTAACTAACTAACTAAATAAATAAATAAATAAATAAATATAAAACAATAAGAGCTGTGGTGAGAGGAGGAGACTGTGTTTTGCCTTCCTGCAGCTCCAGACCAGACTGATGTGTGTGCCAGGGCCAGGGCCGACTCCCGGAGTCCTGTTTTAGGTCACTGTCTGTGTGCGTTAAACGGACACGTGTGGCCATGCGCAGGAGCTAATGGTGCTTCTCGGGATGTCTCCTTCCATTTTTGTAAAGACCTATTTTCAACATTTACTATTTTCTGAAACAACATTCATAGCAATTTGTAAACATCACCCCAAATCCTACCAGTCCAGCATCTTTTGATGTACTTCGTTTCCAGGTCTCTCGTGGGTGCATGCTTAATCTACACATGGTTGAAATCAGTGTGGAGATCAGTGTGGAGTTGAATTCTCCTTTTCGCGGGTGAAACAGTTCTACATTATTTCATCATCTCATTCATAATATTGATCGTGATCTCATCACAGTTTACTTATCCCAGGAGATGACTTGAATTTTAAGTGTTTTCAGTTTTTTACTATCACAGCACTGGATTAAATATTGTCCTTAACATTTTTTTCCTCTTCTTGTGGATTAGTCTCTCTATTACTAATTTCTCAGGAATGGAATTCGTGGACACAAGAACACAAGCATTTGGGGGCTTTTTGTCCTTGTAGGTAAATGATCTTTCAAGAGGGCTGTCTTACTGTCCGCACTAAATGCTTGTTCATTTGTCACGGTGCTTCTAGGTTACAGAGGAGACGAGCCTCGTCCTGCAGACCCTGGGGTACGCGTGCACATGTCGGGGGATAATCAATGTGAAAGGAAAGGGGGAACTGAAGACGTACTTTGTGAACACGGAGATGTCACGGTCCCTTTCTCAGAGCAACTTGGCTTCCTGAAGAGTCGCCTTCGTTTTGGCCAGAAGACTATATTTTTTGGAAGGTACGATGCACTTTTCTGACTGCAACCTTTGTCCCTCGTTTTTGATGTGCGTGCTCTGTCCTGTCCTCTGGAGCCTCTGCAGACTCGTTCCTGTGACCCGGTGGCATACTGTTTGGTGTCTGACATGTGCCAAGATCGCTCTGCCACTTGCACTGTGCTTACTCCTAAGGGAGAGGGAAAGGAGTGTGTGATGGAGAAGAGAAGCATTCAAAGAACCAACACAGACGCTGGAGGTGATACACAAAAATTCTTAAGGCAATAAAACTAGGGGGAGTAGATTATCTTCGGGTGCATGTTCTTTTCGGGAAAATACGGTAGCTCGCCAACCGCATCCGCTAGTCTGATATTAAAACACAGTATTTGTGAATAAGTTGATTCTGTCACCCCACATGGAATTTGACTGTGTCCACCCACGCATCCCATGGCCAGTGGCTGTCCACGGGCCCGTCAGGATCCATGGCTCTGTTCCCTTGCTCCGCTGTGTCGTGCCAGCAGCACGTAGCCATCCATCACCAGAATTAGTTCTCACCACCTAGGCCCAGTTTTGTACCAGACGCATCTGATGTTTGGATGCCATTGTCTTTTGTAAGGTTAATTCATTAAAAGTTTTATGTACTTTGGTTTACAGTGTCTGGCTCCCCTACCTCCCTCCTCTCTCCTGTGGTTGGCTCCAGACCCCAGGCTGGTTTTCCATTCATTCTCCCTGTTGACAGTTGTTTCAGAAAGCGCCCTCTGGAAGCAAAGATTGGGGTGTCCTCGAGCCATTCAGGTCAGGACAAAGTTCCTGACACAAATAACTGATGATGCAGCTCCCTGCGGAGAAGGGCACGCTCCGTGGGACGGGGTCTGCTCCCCTCCTAGCATCTCCGGAGAGCGTCTTCAGAGGAAAGTATTGTCACAGTAAACAGATTCTCTGTGTGCCACCGCACCCCTCTGTCCACACGCCGCCGACCTACCACAACCCTCTGATGAGCTATCAGACACAAATTATCCAAAGAATAATTTGAAACTGACTATGTAAATTAGCAATCACAGCAGTTTGAACAAACCCAGAGAAGGGGCCACGCCCCAGAAACCTCCTGGTACATCGGAGGGGGGCGTAAGAGGGCACAGAGCTTGAAGACAGAAGACCTGGCACATCTGAGTCTGTAAATCCAACTCTCAACTGTTGGGCGCTTCTTCCCATAAAGAGGTCACGCTTTGCCGAAGGGTGAAAAGTAACACCTTCATTATCGTGTGTCATCTAACGTTTAACAGGCACATACCTGCCTGGTGGGACGAACCTGATTTCTTTTCCTGGCTCAGGGCGGGCGTCTGTAAGTGGGGAGGACCCAGTGCTCTGGTGGGGAGCAGTGACTTCCTGAGGGGTCGGACCAGAAGCCCGAGCCCTTGGTGTGATTGCTTATGATTTGGGAGCAGTGCGACTTTGAACGTGTCTGTCCTGTTTCTCAGAATATTTTCCGCGTGGATAGTCCATGGAATCGGGTCTGTCTGGGTAAAGGAACTAAGGACTGAGCCACCTGGCAGGAACAGGGCTCCAGCACGTTCCCAGCACTGACACGGTGTCCTGTGGGGACCCGGACCCATATCAGTTAAAAGCACTTGTGGAAACCAGTAACTGGCCTTGGTCACCAACGTGGGACCACAGTATGACTTCCTCAATGGTCTGCCTCAGTCAGAAGTTTTTTCATCCTGTAATCACAACTCAGCATTGGCCTTGAGACATTCAGTTCCCCACAAAGGCGACGTAAGGACAAAGAGCATGGCAACATTTCTCTTCACACTAACTGAAATCGTGGCGAGGATGCTCTGGGGTTCCGTGACTTCTCACAGGCTTCATGTGTCCTCTGTAACAGTGATGGGCAGCTGCGCCCTGGGGGTCCCTCCTCCCTTGGAGCCTGCAGCACCCCTCCCAGGGTGCTTTATGTCACCTACCCTTAGTGGGCACCCACACCTGGGTCACTCACCAAGCGCTCTTAAATATGCCCCAACTTGTGCTGAATTTGGTGAAAGGAACTCAAAGGAAGAATTGTTTTATTTCCCCCCAAAGCTATATCACCAGCCTCATCAAATAATAGAGTTTGTAAAGCCATCAGAGTCTTTATCACAGTCTGCCTCACAGAGAGGTCTGTGCTTACACAGTGTCTCTCTAGGTGGGGGTCCCCAGCCAGCAGCATCAGCGTGACCAGGGAACTTGTTAGAAATATAGACTCACAGGCCCCAGCCCAGACCTGCCAGGTCATGGGGCCCTCACGCTCCCTGTATTACGGATCCCAAGTTCTCCAGGTGATTCTGATCCCCAGGGGATCCCCGCCATGTCACAAACGAAGAAACAGGTGCAGAGAGGTCCAGGGGCTTGTGCAAAGCATCCCAGGCCATCAGTGACCAAGATAAGACTGGATTGGAAAGCCACCTGTCCCCTGAAGTCTGGGCGTGTGACTCCTGGTCCAAGCTCCTTAAGCTCCAGCACCCACGAGCGTTCCTGTGAGCAACCCCTGCCAGTGGGAGGACTCACGTGCAGTTCGCAGCCATCAGCCCACCCGTCCAGCCCCCTTAAAGCGGCAGTGGTTTCAATACATCTGTGTGTACATGGTGTTGCCATTTTTTCCTAAGGACAGCAACCACTCTGCGTCCCAAGAAACATTGACCAGCGGTGGAAACGTGATAAATCCAAACAGATTCTTTTAGTGCATGTTCCTCTTTGATAAGATGACTCACAGGCCTTCATGGATTGACTTTAAATTGCAAAAATCAAGGTGCCAAGGGACATACATGTATGCCAACACACATGAGATCTTTCGACACCTTGCCCAACTGGAGCCCTGCTTTTTCCAAGTAGTGGAAGGTGAAGGGAGTGGAACTGACTTAAAGTAAGTGAGAATCATGTAGTTTGATGCTAATTTATTGCAGTTGTTAATACTTTCAGATGAAGGCATTTCTTAGAGATACCTTGTCATTCTTGGTAATCAAGACTGAAGAAAGAGAAATTTGCAAAACTTTCCATAACCCAAACTATATATATATTTTCTGCTATGTTATAAATATGGTTGAATTCACCCAAAGGTATTCCGAATAAACTAATTGTATTTGTTTGGGGATAAATAAATAAATAAAAGGCACCTACAGTAGGGATAAAAAAACTCATTTTCAAGAGAATAAAGAAATATTTAGGAGTCACTCGGCCTTGAAATTACCAGCAATTTAGTGTCATGTGTCCTTAAAGAATCAAAATAATAAAACCAGCCACGGAGGATGGGTATGGAGCTTCATTAGAGCACCTGCCCGAGAACTGCTGAGCTGTGGGAAGCTTAATCGCAATAGAGGAGGGGTGACTCCTTCCAAGACACGCATTCCTGCATTAAAAACGTAGCCAGGATCTTAATCCTTGAGTAGGTTCCACATTATCTACAAAGCAAACATTTCCCACTTAGGTTAGAGAAGCAGCCGCTTCTTAAAAAAAAAGATAAGGAAGTTCCAGGTAGCAGTGATGGCCGGGCTCACGGGTCCCCACCTGGGCTCCTCAGGCTCTGCACCGCCCACCTTGACCGGGAGCAAATGTGGGCTCAGGTGCGTGCCACGACTTGCCCTTCACCACGCAGCTGGCAAATGCAGAGGCCGGTCTCTTCCCACGGCCTGTGGCTGGCTCTCCTCGGGGACAGGGAGTTGCCGGCCACCGAGGCCACCCACCTTTACTAGGACTTGGGTTCTCAATTCTGCAGGATTCTTAAATGGCCGGTCGTGGTAGGAAATGGGCTTGGGCGGAAGGGCGATGTCATGGTATCTCCTCTTGGAGAGAAGGGGACGGAAGTGCCCTGTTTTGCCGTGTATAATGCGCACCCACGTTTTGGGCCCAAACTTTCAGGGGAAATAATCTTTCATTTGAATTTTTTTTAATTCAGATTTTTATTTGTTTATATGTAGGTAATTGTGTTTCGTATGATAATGGAACTTTAGCACTTATTTTTAACTTATGGTACAAGAAATTTTATGTCATTACCACACACAAATACAAGGTACAAGAAATTTTATGTATAAAAATTGTTTATGTAAAAAAAACCTGATTATCGTATTCCAAGGTATGAGTTTGCATACAGATATCGTTATGGATTTCTAGAGTTATACTTCCAATAAAAACATTAAAGCCATGTATATGGATAGGAAATTAGTACTCCCCACGTATAATGCGCACCCTCATTTTCTCCTCACGTTTGGGCAGGAAAGGGCACGTTATGCACGGCAGAACGCGGCGTCGCTCCGGTCGCCGGCGGTGGCTTGTGTGATTGACTAAGTCACCGCGCACCGCGCACCGGCCCGTGAGCGCCTCCCCCAGGCCTGTGCACGCGGAGGGCCGGAGAATAAAACTCGGGGCAACCCTGTCGAGTGGGAAGTTTTCCTTTTATTCAGAAGCGCACAGTGGATCCGTCTCCAGTGGCATCTCAGCTGACATGAAAACCGCGCACTAGATGTTCACCTTCAGCACGAGGGGTGCTCGGCCAGGCTCTGCGCCGAGGCATGGGGGTGGAGCGCGGTGGGGGGATGGGGTGGGGCGG